>VOMN01034543.1:0-56219 GCA_014899125.1 Orchestia grillus
GATTGCTTTTTTCATGACGTTACGAATACTTATTTGACCCACTGTACTTCCTCTGAGATCGTCAATAAATTAAATGACAATTTTTTACAGCAGTCTTATGGAGTCCGGAGAGTTTAGGCCAAAGGTAGCTCATGGCGTACAATTTACAAGCACGTACACAATTTGAATTGAGAATTTTAAGATTTTAGGACAAAGTTTCATTCGTAAAATAACGTGAACCCGTGGGTAAGAATTGGAGCCAACACAACTCTTGTGAAAACTACTACAAATTGTAAGAGACATGTATCGATCAATGTTCAAATAACATTAGCGTTGTTCTTGCAGCATAACAGATCAAAAACAAATTTTCTTTGACAACGCACAATGAAATTAAAAGGGTAAATTGCTTCAGAGTGCAAATTTGAACATTCACACAAATAAAATAGAGCTCGATAACAAGGTATGTAAAAACAAAAACTGACAGACGCAATATTCAGGGGAAAATTTTAATTATAAGGAGACAAGTCGCCCATCATCCCTCGACAGCCTGAAAAGTGAGAACGAAAAAGGAGAAATTTCTCTAAAAAGTATTTTAAAAATAAAAATTAACAGCGATCTTTCAAGTAATAAGAACAAAATGTCATGCTGGGCTATACCGATGGGAGTGTCCTAAAACATTCAGGCCATAATCTGGATAGCAAAAACTTAAGAAATTATGTTATTTCAATATCTAATATAAGCAACCAGTATGAAATGCATGGCGCACTGCTAGCATACGGACATAAAATCATTTTACCATGTTTTATTTCAGTTCCAACTCTACACATGTAACAATTGACTTGTTATTCATTTGTGGAACAGGGCATCCAAAGGTAAAACAGCATTCGCTCGTCGTTCGTTCTTTGACGCCGGATAAAGAAGCACAAAACTAGCACTCAATTCCTCAGGAGCTCTAAGCCAGTGTCTGGCTGTCTAGTAACAAAAACGCGACTAGCCTAAAACACGAAGTTCAAATCAAGTTATTCAGAGCCACACACTTCATATTCGTGTACTCAGTAGACAGAGGCACACAGCTCACATTCGTCTATTCAGAGAGCGACAAAAACAAAAGGCACCCACAGAGCCTGACAGGAAAAAAACATGGTATAGCCATCCGCCAAGGTCACCGCAGCACTGATCACCAACTTCTGCACACCGCACGGCAGAAGTTGAAACTGCGTAGCAGTGAATGTGCATGAAAGACATGATACGCATACATATGAAATGTATGTGCACGTAAAAATGTATACATACCTGCACAGAATAACGTTGCATACGGGGAAAAACAAGCAGACAGGAACTGACCCTTAGACGATAGGTGTTCACAATTAGTAAGAAAACTGTTCCCGAAATATTCATGGTAGGTAAAAATAGTATTAGTTTGATTATTATTTGATTACAATTATTACTATTGTAATTACTAATACGATTATAATATAGGTCATTTGTACAACGCTAAGACTTTCATACATACGTATGTAACTAAAACAACTAAGTGGTTGTTGTACAGTGGCAGGCAGGATCTTAACGATACGAAATGTTGAAGAATGAATTTACATGTAAATCGAAAACACATTAATATTAATATGAGTTCCTCAGTACAAAACTCTTACTTTTCCAACAAAGAAGAGAAATAAAAAAGAACAACTTACATAAATGCAAACAAAACCAACGTGAACCTCCTGCCTCAGTTAATTCAGATGCGAGTAGTTCAGGTTGCCACTGCGACAGGCACAGGTCCTGCGACTGGTAATTCTGATGCCAGTAGCTCAGGTTACCACCGATGCAGGAACGAACAACACCCCCGACTGAAGCGCGAAAATGTTTACATCCTTTTAAAAGCGACAAGTTTTAGGGGTACGTTGAAGGCTGAGCCTTTTCAGCGCACTGCTTTATGAGGAAAAATCAAGAGAAGCAACACAAGAATACAAGGAAAATAAGGAAGCAGGCACACGCTTTCATATGATATTAAACATATTTCATCGTCGTCAGTCACCAGCGATAAAATCAGCATTTGTGAAACAAAATTATGTTATCAGAGGAAAGAAAACTAGAAGAAGTTAACAGAGATGGGCAACGCAAATCAAGCTTTTTATAAAGCTACCGCTGATTCTGTTACCTTAGGTAGCAGAAATCATCACGCTACTAGCGTAATTATATCAAAATCGCCCAGCCGCAACTCGGAACTCCGCTACTGCAGGTCTTTTAATAAAGGGTTTCTTAGGGGCTACCAAATAAAAAGCAGCTTTCCGCTGGTAGGGAAAGTTGACCGTGTGCAATACCAACTTGGGTTCTAGTTATACACACACAATATGAAAGGCTAAAATGAATAAGGTTTTAGTGCTCATTCTGAGGCTGTGTACGCAGCTACGGAAAGGTTTGTTAATACGGAAATAAAAATATGGAAAAGTTAGGGTGGAGTGCCGCCAACCCACCCACTCTCTTCCGATGCAGGACGCGCGCTAATCGTCACAGTGTCCTTGATACTGTTTTGGTAAATTGTCCGAGCGGCAACTCGCTGGTTGCTCAAGAATAAAATATAGTAATAAATAATAACTTACTGTCACCGCGTTACGCCATCCTTTGAAATGTACGGTAAGCTTGGGTCAATAGATAAAAAAAACAGTTGATGTGTTTCAACTAACCTGACAAGATGGACCTCTGGGCATCCCCTATTCTAACAAATTGGGTTTTTAGGTCTTACATTTGCAGATGTATCCCCCCCTTCGCCAAAGAGAGTTTTGGGGTAGTATCTGGACGGAACATAGTTTACTTATCGTGCTCTTATAGTACATCCGCGATGTTGTGCACAATACAAAACAAATTTGAAAACTCTGAAAATTTTGAAGCACATGGTCCTTTAAAACGGCTTTCTGTTGGTTACGACAGCACTGTTGAATTTTTCGAGTCTGCAACCCGCTACTCCACAACTTCTACTAAAAGAAACCAGTGCGACGACTCCACTACTATTTAGAGAGCCGTCAAGTAGCGGAGTAACACAGTAGCGACCGTTCAGCTTTGGAAATTATGAACTCGAGTATGTTGTGTTCAATACTTGCACGCAGAAATTAAACATCACAAACACAGAAAATACAATCAAGTCTACGGACAGCGGACCTAAGATTTCACTATCTAAATCAAATTGATGACAATAAAAAGAAATCTTTTGTGTATGCATGAATGATTTATAGAGTGTATTCAAAATTAAAGACCATCATAAACACATGGAAAGAGAAAACATTGAGTCCTCTCAGCCCACGGTCAACACTCGTTAAGGAGAACGTTAGGCCTCATCACAATAGTTTCTTTTTTGAGGTGAAACCTTTAGTTTGTCAGACCGTACCAATGTTTACTCTAGGCTACGAAATTTCAAGATGAGTAGAACTTTTATCATTCTATATGATGAACAATCTTATAAATAACGAAAGCCTTCAAAATTTCACAAGAATTGCCAGAACCTATGTTTATTGTAATACCTACCAATTACCAGTTAGAAATTAAAGCAACAAGTTTCAGGAAAAATGTTGAATTACAGTACACAATCTTTTAAATGTGCTGCACTCTGAATTTAAAACTTAAGTCAAAATAGGAGGAGAATTTGCTCAGAATTAATTTCTTATTTACGATTCGATATACATATTTGATCAGCGAATACTTTGGTCAATATGCATAATGACCAAACAGAAACATTTTAGAGTCAAATATACGCACCAAACAACCACAACGTTGAAACTTAACGAGCAATAAATTTATGATAGCGCAATTGAAAGATGGAGCTCATGTTTTTAAAATTCACAAACAACTTTTCAGCTCGAGGGATATTATTCAAGAGTTACTACTCACAATAAGACTTCACTCAAAACTGACAACTCGTACAGCATCCACACTTTAGAATGACGGGCTTAACCCCCTAACGAACTATCCCGAGGTATCTCGTGGCCGTGGGTGCTGCATTCACACGGTCACTGTTGGTTACACAGACCGTGTGAATGCACCGCCGGCCTTCTCGGGGTAATTCCTTAAGAGGTTAATATGGATGATGATCATCCTAAATGGATGATAATCATGGGAAGCAGTCGCTCAGTCGGACGTCAGATACGAGAGGTAAAGACGCGGGACCCCTCCCCAACTGAACTGAATACGGCCTTATGCAATGAAGTTCAGTAATTTGTACTAAAGGGGTTTTGGAATTTATATAGATAAATATGATGCTCATAAAGCTAGGTAACAACTGTTACGCTTCTTGAAAGTATACTTTTCGGAATCAATATAGCACAGGGAATTCAATAATCTCTAAAATTAGGCACACCGTGTACGCTAAGAACACGAAAAGCTAACTGATTCTGGTGACTAAATAGTTGCACAGCGTTTCATTCCAAATTTTGAGCACTTCGAACACATCAATACAAAAATTCTGATCTCTAAAATACAATCATAAATTAATAGAAAATATTGGCACCAAAAGAAACAATTAAGAAAACGATAAATAGTTTCCTTTGAAATCTAAGTTCCCAAAAATGTATGGAATTAGTCAAGCTGAATACAAACCATCTAAATATATAAATTATTTTGTAAATAAACTATAAACCAAACTATATATAGATAAAAAAAAAACATCTTAGGAACATGTTCAACGGCCTAGAGTGAAAACTTTTGAGTTAAGAAAGGTGTTGTACGAAAACCAAACGGAATCTACACTTCAATCGCCGGATGACGTCAGTATACGAAAACGCGCTCTTATTTTTCACCAGATCAAAATACACGATCATCATACTGCATAATGAAATCGCCAAACTTGCAACATTCATGAGAATAATACATAAAAGTAACGCGGAATAAATTAATATTACATTACACTTCATGAAAGAAGACGAATTCAAGCAGAATAAAACACAATGACTGACATTTCAAAATAAATGAAAAATAATAAGCTTTGAACATGTTTCCTATTTGTCACACCAAGTCTTGCACCATCAACATTTATACGAGCAAAAATATAAAAGAAAGTGCTTGCGTTCAATATATTATTAAAAGATAAATGAGTTTTACACAAACTGAACTGGAAGCACTAAGTGAATAAATTTACTAGCTATTTATTCTCCTGTTTAAGCCAAAAATGAACCAACCCTGCAACACACAATCATTTTTAAAACACAAAGAATGACGGTTTCCTGCAAGACTCAGTGAACAGCCACTCTAAACTCAACGAAGGAGACTTGATTAACGAAATCAAAGCGCGGAACATTATGCTGAATTGTTGGAGTCCGGCGGTGAGTATTTGGCCTATCTATCATAACTTAGTTAAGAGGCTTCATGCCACACCTCCTGTGGCACAAAAGTGCTCGCACAAACATATTGTAGCAGCGAAGAAATTTCCTGAAGATTTCTTATTAATAACTGTTACTAAAGATCAGATTTTCGCTCAAGCAACAATGGACCTTTACGTAACTAATTAAACTAAAACAAAACACAAAGATGACTAATAACTAACAATGAAAGAAAATGACGGAACTTGAATTAGACTTGAGCCCAGTACAGTGATTTATAGGATAGTTACAAGCAGAGGACGCTGTCGCCTTAGAAGTAATTAACATAATATTCAACGAGAGCTGAAGCCACTGAACCAGTACGGGCAACATTGATAAAGCTCGTAACCTCGTGAGTGCAATATTGTCTCATTTCAATTCGGCAGCGAGCTCAGGTATCGGCATAAATCTCAAAGGTTAGACCTACTAACGGAGCAATATTGGACAGGAATGTCCCAATAAATGTTATTGTTACTCACGAAATTATATTAAAGAAAACTGATAGAGATGGAAATACGTACAAGAAATTACAAAATTTTCTCATAAATTTTTACATACTGCTTTGAATTCCCGAAATTATCAGCAAACGCAAGAATTACAGTCTGAAATACTAATTATAATTAACGGGTTTCATTAAAGGAAATTGTGAAAATGTACTTATTTCGAGGTGAAAGATAAACCCCGTTAGAGAAGCAAATTTAAGTTTCAAAAAATAAAAATTGACTTGGTAATAGAATACAGTATTCGATACTTACTCGCATTCTTCTCCGATAGAAGAAGATTGAAAATTTGAAGATCAGTTCATTAATGATTTATAATATTAAAGTTTCCAGCAGGACCACACACTTATCAACAGATTCCCATATATTATCTATTGGACTTAAACGAAGTGATTTTCAAGTCAACCCAGAGTTTTCATATTATGAGCAACAAGACTCAAGAGCGGCAGAAAACTTTTTCCAATACAATCGTAAATTTTTGAAGTATTTCGCTACTTTTTCATTACCACATGAGAGGCTATACCAAATGGAACTTTCTGTCTCACCAGAAAGCTCGAAAAAAGTGTGAAAAAGTCCCTCAAGTCGTGTCAATAACACCGAGACCTATCTGATCTAGCCAAACTAAACTTTTCATTTGAGACCATAATAGACATTATTTTTCCGCGAGACCACGTGATTTTTCCCTTCACTCCTTCATCTAGCTAATTTTCTTGTTTTATTCGTTGGATCTTACTTCATACTTTTATAAACAAAGTTTAATAATTTTTTCATAAACTGACGAACTTAGAATGGTATTTAAACCTAAAGACAATTGAATGCCGTTTGGACATTATTCCGCGGCGGCCCTCTGTAGAAAGTTTACGTCGCCTATCCGAAGGGTTTTTTCTTCCATGCGTCTAAAGATTTAACAAGAAGTTTCTCACAAGCGTTCGAGACCTATCCTTTTGTTTCAATAAGACGCTAAAATTCTCATAAGAATCATTATAAGCTGTAATTGTCCCCTTTAAAGCTTTGAAAACACATATTTCTTCTCCATAAAAATGTTGCGTAACGAATAGCATAAACTTCTTTTTTCGGTTCCTAAAAGGTTTCAAAAATTAAAAAGTCTTAAATCATTTTTTGCAGTTTAATCCTTTTTCTTCAATACATTGTGCCTAGCAATGAGGAATATTAAAGACATAGTTTTTATTTACATACTAAAATCCCGCAAAGTTTGACAACGGATTTTATAACATTGCATTTACATCAAAAGTTGACTATAAATTATTTTCATAATGATATAACATTACCAAAATTTTCGTGACTTTTCGAACCCAATGTACGGAGTTATGATACAAGTTGCTAGTGTCATATGCTAATTTTCACTGCTTTGTTGAAATTTTTTGAACATTTTAACGCGATGTTTCTACACAACATAATAAGCACTTGAATTCAACAAGAATGAGGTTCAAAGAACAATAATTTTATCAAATCAACGCAACTGTTCGCACACAAACTTTTTTCGATTTAAATATTTCTACATTTTCACTAACTCTAAGTTAAAATGCGACAACAAGTAAAGCTTTAGACTTTTCAAGTTGCAAAAAGCAAATACAAGTATACCATCAGGAACAATTTCTAAATGTCTATTTTAAAACTTGCAAAGCGCTGACATTTTATTTGACAAGATACTAAGGCTGAATTGCCAAGACAAATCCATCAAGAAAGCTATATTAAATGATTTTATTTGGAACCAACTAGAACCCCTAAATAAATTATTCTTTATCAAGAATTTTTGCACTAAAATTGTATATTAGATTATTAGTTAGCTTAAAGCTCCCTACCCGCATGGAATGTGATCCAAAGAGAGCGGAGAGTCGGGACATTACACGACAACGCGTGGCTGAAATCTTTTCTAGCATCTGTTCTAAACTAGAATGCTTGATTTATGGAATCTCACCTCATCCATTATATTCACTTGATATCGCTCATGCTGATTACTAACTATTTACAAACTTTGAGTTTTTTATGCGCAAACATTTTCCCGCCAAGTCAACATCATCGAATTATTCGAAATGTTTTTCAAGACAAAAAATATGAGAATTTGTTTGAAATTTAATCAAGAAATCATTTTGGAAGTACGTTGGAAACCAAGTCATTCCATTAATCATAAGTTGCCCTTTCAAATGAATGCACATTTTATCTGAAACTTCCAACGCCCTTCATCGATTTTTTTTAATATCGTCGTTTCAATGTCGTTGTGACAAGGTCATACTTTAGAGCTACGTTAAATTTTCACATTAAAACGTTGACTCCTATTCTTCACACAGGTAAAATTACATGCCAACAAATATCTTTACTGTGAATTTAAAAATGAAGGATTTTGGTTTCACGGATTTGGTTACTCTATTAATTTTCTTTCTAATTAGAACTAGCTTATTTGATTGATGAACACAAATTTGAAGAAAACTCGAAAATTGGTATTTATACATGATAGTGCTTTGGTTACATTAGGTCAGGTTAGATGATCGCGTGTACCATATATGACCCACTTCGGAGTCAACGTATTAAATAAGCGAAAGGAGACGGTGAAACACCGTAGAGTGACACGCATCGGCTTCCAAAAATACGAGCTGCGGTGAACATCTCCTAACGGTGCAAGCAATGTTGAAAAATAAGCACAAACTCACACGAAACTGTGAGTGACGCGTGCACGAAAAAATCACTGAGGGTTGAACGTTGAAAATGCAGAAAATTTTAAACACAAGGAATTAGCTGCACGGATTGTTTAATAGCGAAAAAATATAATGTTTACATCCTTCAAAAAACTATGTGGGTTACTGCAATTCAAGTTTATTAAACAACTGCATTTCAAGAGAACATGGGATCATCACACCTTAGCAGCTGTCGAACATTTTCGTCTACTGCAACTCCATTTAGGCCGCTGCATCTCCCAAGCAGTCTAGATTGTAAATCGCAGGTCTCGAAGCAGTGTAGACAGTCAATAACTTCAAAAGCCATTTGAGTAAAGACGAAGTACAAATACGACATAGAGCCCAGCGACCAGGGCACACCTGACCACACTGCGACAAGGTCAGTATTTATAGTAGCACCTCAAAAGCTAGACGAATACGCATACGGCGAGACCCACATTGATTGAGGTTTTAAATTGCCAGAGCTTCATTAGAAAACACGTGCTAAAAAGGGCTACAGCGAGCAGTGAAACTTATTAGAAACAAAGCAACTAAATAACCAACTAGAGCGTTCATTTACCTAGCCCAGACCAGGAACCAGGGAAGTCGAAGGGAATCACGGGTTAACCACGAAAGTCTAATGCAGAGGTGCATACAGTTAACACAACCATAAGACATCCCATACAAGCACGCGGGTTATCGAGAAAGAGCAGCATGATCATTAGACATAACACCATGGGTGCCCATACCATTCGGTTCAGCAAACGATTAGTTCAGTTTTCGAACCTAGAGTTATTCACGGAATATGCGAAGACTCAAGCTTAAAGTCACTACAAAACACCAACTACGATATGCAAAAAAGGCAAATAATGGAGCAATAATGCAATGTTATCAGGGGGGATCGGCAGGTCAACATCGTAATTGGCTTATTATGTACTCAGAGGGAAAAAAGACAGGCTTTGAGGCTCATAAGCCACGAACTCGGAAGCTATTTGGGCCTGAAATGTAACGACACTCCGATACGGCAAGCATTAATTAGTCCGCTAAAGTAAAGGGTAATTAACAAGGTTTCATGCTAAGATTCTGAGCCCCTACAGTAAAATCTACAGTATGTTCAAGCACACGATGCATTTCACTGACTTAGCGATAGGTTGCTAGGGATGCTTTTTTGAAGCGTAGATGGCAGCCAACACTGAAGTTGGACCATCAACTCAAAACGCACGCTGGATCAGCCCATGCAATCATTCATGAGACTTTAAATCTGAAGCTTACGGTGAGACTTTGTCACCAAGTCACGGCTGCTCGACGACTGTCATGATGTGAATAACGGCATTTCTGTGCTCAATCCAAGCTTAAACTTAATAGATAGCACGTTGAATAGTGACTGAAGTATTCGAAGAGAAATTGTTTATAAGTATGTTGACTATCGAGGAACACTGAATCTTTTGCATTTTTAGTCAGATATACATACCTCTCCGAGCATAAAAAACCAAGGTGGGCTGAGGTCTATCCCAAAATAAGAAAAAACTACCAAAAACACCAGTGTATAAATAAACAGAATAATAGAACTCACCAAAAAAGAAAACACCACGTGTCATCATCCTTAATGCAAGTTTTAGAGGAAAACTTTTATCACTTAATTTTTACAAGACAAAATTTTTCAAAATCATTCCTAAAAATCCATTCTTTAAATACACATCATACATTAGCACATAAAATGTCAGCTCATCAAACATATACGGAACTGAAATGCTAAACAAGTTTCATTGTTCATCACAGTTACGAAGGACCTGGTCTCCAAGAGGCAGCACAGGAGGAGCTCAAGTCCAGCGCTACGTAATATTAGCATAACGGGTCTAACAAACAATAATTTTGTGCTGACAGCGTTTGAATCGTTTTTCTATCATTAAAACCTTCGAAACGTATTTCTGTCATTGAAATGTAATTGGAACGCAAGTATAATTTATAGATATACTTAAAAATGAATATAAAGAGAAATAAATGGGAAATAGAAGACGAGCTCTCATGAAAACCAGCACCGTAAATATTATGCACTATTTGCGCTGACGTCTGCATCGGAGTGGACATGAATACAAGGGCACCTAGAAGGCATGCCCTTGAAACTAACAACTTTTTTTCATCAGACCGGCCATTCGCCATATGATGGCTACGCTGCAACAACTTGTAGCTAGTCGATCAAAAAGAAAAATCATTTGTAATTGTATGTTACTTATGATCTACAAGTATGGGAGATATCAAAACAAATTTTTCTCTCATAGTCAGTACACAGACTTTCGGCACGCTAAGCGTTTATCACCAGAGATCTGATTAAACCATTGATTCCATGCAAGAAATACAATAAAATGCACCATCGATGCTCGCCAGTAAATTTTGGATACATCTTCTACCTCAATAAAGATACAAAATGTTCACCGAAGGTCATGAAAAAATAATTATTTTATTGAAGACGATGCATTTCTCCAGCGTTGTGACATCACAACATGCTGAGCGGAGTAACAAGATTCGAGGAAAAAATCGATCGCTTCAAATAAGACCAAACATAAGACTCCCAACAGCAGTCCCACTCGAAAGCAACGTTCCCAACATAGTGCGATTAGCAAAAATTCTCGTCAAAGGAGACTTCTTAGTGGTCCTGATCTCTCCACGGCTAACTTCTCCATAAACATATTCGCCATTCACAGCAACGTTCTCCAAAACCATGTCTTCCCTCCACAATAGAGTACTCCAGAACCATATTCTCTCTCTCCACGGTACGCAACATTCTCCAGACCATGTATATCCTCCCTCCACAGCTAGGTTCCACTAGAAGTTCTCCCTCCCAAAGCACGTCTCCAGCAAGATCTACCCCCACCCCCGAAACTGAGACGTGCAGGAGATGCACACTAACGGCATTGTCGAGGCGCGAAAATATTCGCTCCCCATTGGCCAGCTTAGGAATGAAACCTGTTCTATTTTTTCTAGGTCCGGTGTAGTTGAACACCAGGCACAGAGGCGCCTATGCTCTGCAGCAGCTCGACAGTAAAGGGCAAAAAATGCAGTTTAAAAGAACGCTGCAGAAAAAACAATGCTTTGCATCCAAGTTCTGATTAGAATTGCCATAGCTACGTATTTCCCAACTTAATATGAAAATTACCTAAAAATTCACTCTTTAACGCTCAATATAAAACGACGAATAAATATTTCGTAACGAACACTAACTTTCATTTTGTAAAACCGTCCGTGCGGAATGCATTGGCTGCACACATTCTGTAGCTACAATACTTTTGATAGCATTAACAGGTGAGTAAATGAACGCGCATACCACTTCTTGATTATAGCGCATACGAACCTTCGGGACCTACGAAGGAAATGGGGTAGTTTATACGAGGTGTACTTCACAAGCAGGACCAGACTAAACAGCCAATTATGAGTCCCTGTTTCCTGCCATGATACTCCTTGCCTCAGACGCCGACCATTAACGATATGGAAGAGCCGTCTGCGGGGTGACCCTGTTTTGTTCTTTCCAAGGTTAGATGGTCTGCGATATGGGGACTGCCGACTCCTCTCCGCGGTTATTCCTTCTTTCAACTCCCAGAAATCGAATGATATGACGACAACAATAGAAAAATTGTTGCCAAGCGCTCGGAAAATTACACCCCAACTTCCTTTAGTAAAGTTAAGCAAATAGTTCCTTGTCAAATTATTGGGGAAATATTTTAGAACTTCGAATGAGAATTTTTGACTGCAATATCGGTCGGTATGGTTAGTGTCGCGCACGTGATTTTAGGGGTCATTCGAGTGATAATTTAGTCCATCACCGGAGCTGAGCGACGCTGTGCTCCTCAAGGACGGAATCATCAAATGTGAGCGCCTTGGGCTGCACAATGGCAGATCGAGCGACCAACATCTCGGATGATGGCCGTCTCGAGCGCAGACGGAGCATTAAGATGCTTGAGACAAGAATGTTGAAACACAGCACGTAGTTTCCGAGAGCAAAAACGATAAAAACGTGAAGAGACAGACGTCAAGCAAGAAACGGTGAGTCGCTCTGTAAGAATATAAGGTATTCTGACGTCTCTGTCGACACTAGAGTCGGCAACACCACTAAAACACCACGAATAAAGATAAAAATAAAGATTTGTCAATTTCCTGAGGAAATAAAACAGTTGGAACTTATAGCGGTTCATCACGATCGGTTAAAGAATGAACGAAATAAAATATTGAATATTAGTTGAAAAGAAATAATGCAGAAAAAAGTGAATTTTTCGTTTGAATTCTCTGAAAAGCGGAGGTGCAGGAGTCACCCCCAACAATGCCAAAATTCCCTTAGTATTGAAAATAGAATAACAATCCATGATTAGCACTACCTTCTCGATGTCACTAAAGTGCAAAGAATGCGATTTATATCCAAACACTAACTTATAAAGCATGAAAGAATTTTCTACTTCGGAGAGAGTTAACTTACTTATGTATAAATAATAAAATTTATATGTACATCTGTTAGCAACTAGATTGGTTCTTTAAGATTTATGGGAATAATGTAGTGACTAGACGCGCATTCAATCACCGCGCAGGACTAGACCACTGAGTCAGATGGCGAAGAGAGGAACTGCCGCGAGTCAAAGTTCTATCAACATCAGACAGAAAGGTAAACCCTTTCAGTCAATATTATGTCGAAAAGAGATCAAAATTAGAAACGAGAAACGTCTGCGAAGAGCAACAGGCGGCAGCACCTGAGCACAGGTCGCTTCAAAAGGCCAAAAATCAATTGCCTTGAGAGCCACTTTAAAGATGGAAGCAATGCAGCACGCGTCGTCCCCTCACTTCACCGAAGCAAAATGACACGCACGTTAGAGATAGGCAAAGCGGACTCTATCTCTCCCTTGAACGCTCCTATTCGACCAATTCCTGAAATAAAAATTCATGTGAATTTTTTAAATAATTATCTTCTGAGTAGCAACCACAGGTGACAATACTGGTAACTTAATATAATTTTACCTTTTCTTCCAAACGATGTATGCATAAACATTTCATTATGTGGTCATTCACTCTTAGTGGAAGTTCAAGTGCCTTACGAACATTTTCATTGCATAATAGACTTTCCCTTTCTATTTCCTCTACCACCGGGTAAATTTAACGGTCGGAATTACGCGAACATTTCCTTTGCATCACTGTGTTGGCTCTCTATTTCTTGTTACGGTCAGTGCAGATAATGATTGAAAATTTTCAGTCGAAAATCCACACCATTAACTGTTAAGTTCAACGCATTGAAAGTTTTCAATAGTCATTGTGCTTTTGTACCACACAGATTTGAAACTATAACAACGCCAATAAAAATCAGAACCTCAATAAAAGTGAAAACTCTGTAATCAGCAAAGTTCACAAATCAACCGAGTCCGACAGTGAACATGATACTTTACACTGAAGCAAACGGAGAAAGAAATAATGCAAACAGACAAGCATTGAGCACGACTTGACACCGGGAGCGAACCGAATTGCATAAATACCATTGTACCTTCTAGTCTCACATGCCGTTGAAGACAACTGGGATTGTCACTCAATTGCGTACTTTTCAATAAAGGAATAAAATTTGCTTCGATATAAATACGAAAAAATTTGTTGTGCTGATGGCATCCACGGAATGGTCCAAACCCACTCGGTACTTGAAGACTGTGACCAATTATTATCAACCAGGGCGCGAACCAACCATATACATGTGTCAACAAAAATATCACTTCGATATAATTTTACAGATATAGTTACCTCTCTTCAAGCTCTGTAATTGCATTTAACGAGAAGTATATCTTTCATATGGGCGAATGACATTCAAGTAGCCGCTCACAATAATACCTATAAACATAATTCAAAAAAACTCCCAATTATCAAGCACACGAAACATTAGGAGTCAAGGAAACTTTATGTCATCGCTGAAAACTATGAGGAAAAAGGTTGCTATTCTCGAACTAACAGCAACACTTCACTGTGCGTCATGGAAGAGGTCAAAATTGTATGTATCAGATGTGAATATCATAAAATGACAATAGAGTTTTACGTATAGCTGATGATAATAGTCGTAAAAATTAGGTCGCCAGCTGAGGAAAGGCGATTCCTATCAGCACCGGGATAAAACATTTACGAACGTCCCGTTAGGGACATGGTGAACGTGGAGCAAAAAATGACGCTGCTATTGCTGTTAGAACAGAAAAGCTTTCACGTAAGTTTAGTCACGTAAATGGGAGCGTGTACTGAATGATGGTATAAACTCTACATCAATACGAAGCAAACTCAATGAAAAATTGTCCCTTACAAGGAACATATACCGGTCTGAAGAGAGCTAAAGCGAAGATTTAATAATAACATATTTTACGCAAGGAAGAAGAAAGAAGTTCGTAGCCTCGTCCTACTTCTCGGAATGTTTAAATTGCCTAGAAATAAGCTTCACCATAAATGTATTGCAAAGTCATTCAGAAAATATACTTGCAGCATTTTCCCTCGTAAACATATTTTTATGATAGTCTAAATATTATCGGGTAACGGGAGAAGAATTGATGTAGATCATACAGTGAGAGAGGGCCTCATTACTCTAAAATATGATCCGAACACATATCTAGAATTCCCCTTCATGCCCTACACTTACAGCTAGGTTACAGCTACAAAGCATTCCAGTATTGGTGTAACTTACAGTTCACTGGCGCGACTGGGCAATGATTTTTGGAAATCTCGCGAAAGCTTGAGCTCACCTGCACGGAAAAGAAAACGAAGTCAATAGCATTTTTGCCGATGAATAATAACGCCATCGTATGAATTAAAAATAAATGAAACAAATAGAAAAATGAGATTTATAATACAGACGCACATGCCACATGATAACAAATAATGCAATGACAGTAATGACAAATAATGATCCAAATAGTCATTAAAATGCAGCAGAAGTAATTAACAGGCACAAACATGATGAAAAATAGAAGAGTATTTGCAGTGCTGGAGCAGTTGTTGAGGAGAACAACTATAGCAGCAGCCACAGACCTGCGCGAAATAGCCTCGCCTCCCATGCATCGGTCGAAGTTGAAGGTCGCGCTCCATAGGAGGTTCGTACGCCATGCAGGAATCAGTCGGTCAAAGTTAAGACGCATTCTAGCAGAGCGAGTTTCCGTCCAAACGAGCGGTTGACGACAAACCTTCGGCTCACAATGTAAGAAGACCTCACAGTGCAAGCGCTCTGAAACGCACACAAAGCCCATTCATGCGCAGCTGGATGTTTAAAGAGTCCCAATGAACCACTCCCTAGCAGTGTTGCGCGCCCTGCAGTGTGTCTGTTTAGGAGGCACTCCCTTGCAGGGATCGAGAGTTGACTTGTCCGGCACTGGGTTAGTATACTGCTGCTCAGCATTCCAAGCGTGCAGCAGCGGGCATGCGTGCAGCTCAGCGTCCGTCGGTCGACCTTGGACTGGGAAGACTGCAACTCCAAACCTCGGGATCTCGGCAAACCTCCGCTTGTCCGGTCTAGCAGTAAAACTGCGCCTTCTTCCATTCGACGCATGATACAGCAAAATCGTGAAGAGAAGATACATACCCTGATGTATGCGCTGTTTGTTTATCGCGAGCCACGATATACCGTCAACTCCCAGAAACGTAATGCATAATATTTGATATGTACATACCTACGTGAATTAATACAACACTGGTGGGCACTGAACACATAACTATTACTTAACGTATCAATACATTCACGAACGAAAAACAAAATACTTACGAGCACACTTACATAGTTTTCACTAAATGATAGTTGCTATGGGAGTTGCTTCCGAGCACAACGTGTAGTTATTTCATAGTTGAGCACTGGAATGCGTAGAATCAAACGAAGACAAATTCCAATTTTAGGAAATTTTGTTGGACGATTCAGAGACGGTGAAAATTTTACAAAATGGAGCAGTTCTTTGAACCACTATGAATAATGTTTAACGTTGCAAAGTAACTTCACAGGAAATTGCACGGTAGAAAACATTGATAAATTAAATTATGATTACTGTATCGACTCACAATTCACATCCGTCTTCATGTAAAATAATTACAAAACATGGATTAACTAATGGGATATCTTTAGAGAGCTTTGATGCTAGGGTGCCTCGGTCATGTATGTACTACATTCAGCTAAGCCACAGCCTTAGATATCACAAAACAATGAGAACAACATTCCATTTGATGTCCCTACGAAAAGCCTTCCCTAGAATGCGTGTACTGTACATGCGTCCCTGTGAATGCGTGAAGCTTTAATTAGTCCCACATTACGAGACAGAACAAAGGCCGGACTTCACCAGCATGTCGAGGCTGCGGAGGCCACGTCAAGGAAACACGCAGGACTTATAGAACAAAGTCGTCTCATGCGAGCTTCGGGGGGCCGGTACTTTACAGTCTGTTTTGAAGCTGGAATAGTCTGATCTATTGCCAATGTAGTTCATTCCGTAAACATTTTTCATAGAATGTTTCATTACATGCAGCAGTTGGCATGGCACTAATCAAAAATTCCTTTTTAGTACTGGCGTCGTTGAGGTTTAGAGGTTATGAGACTTCAAAGATACTATTGTTATATGCAATCGTTTAATGGAACCTACCTATACTTGACCACAATGAATTTACGTTTGATGATCGTTTATGCTTCTTAACATGTAATTGCTTCTTTATTATAGTAAATGGGGTACTGATCGCATGAAACTCTTGTTCATAAACACCGTCCATTAGACAGACACTGAGCAACAATATTAAAAAATAAAATCTCGTATAATGTTCAGCTAGTTACACCTGCGATAGCCTTACATAATTATACTGATGTGGCAAGCGCGAGAAAAGTCTCCAAAGAAAGTATGTTAAAGGAATTTCACAAAGGCGTACATTGAAAATAATTTTTGCCAAAGGAAGAAAAGTTGCGATTCCGTAGAGCTCAAGTAAACTCGATGAGAAGAATTTATCCTTCAAGCACGAACAAAGAACCAAGAAATTCCGGGATTTTTAGGACAATTGGTCATAAAGGAGAAATAATACTCTCATTCGTTGTACGGCGAATGGGAGGAAATTTTTCGCTTAGAGAGCACGATTGAGTGTAAAAAATTATTTTCTTCCCAAGATTACTACGGCTACAGATGAGGAAAGCCGAAAAGCCACTCAATGAAAGAATGCGGAAGGAGAGAACGGTGTTCGGAGTACTCGTCACGCCGCCGNCCCCCTCCCCCCATCGAAGTAAAACGAGTCTATGAAGCGAAGAGGAGCAAGGCCCTAAACTGACAACCATCGAACGCCAAAACACTCGAATCTTGTATTCTTTAGAGTCCACGATCCTCCTTAACTACGTTTTGCAAAGTTGGCTGAATAACAATCTGATGCACACGTTACCAATGGAAAAACTTGAAGAAATTATTAAGAAAAAACGGCACCAGAAAAAGAACTTGCTACGATTGCCAGCATTATAGAACTTGCATAAGACAATTCTTTAAAGTTATAGGGAACCAGTAGGAAAAACATGGACGATTGATGTTGCACACGACAGCTCTTGGATACGTTTTACACGAAAACAACTGTACTCAATTTAATTTGCTACAGCGAGCAGTCCGAGGCCAGTCACGCTAACATAAATTCAGCCGGAATAGGAAACAAAGTGGAATTTGGGAAGTCAAATCAGCTAATACACCGCCACACAAGTTTGTCCAGCCACCGCCGGAGCAGTGAAGAGCAGCATTGCAAGCACGGCTCCCAGCACTGCAGGTACACCTTGAGTACGACGCGCCGCGGTCGCACCGCCAAATTACGGCACTTGAGTTGGCGCCACTCGAGTCAGGCTAGCGTATGATAGCGCGGCGCTCCAGCGCACCGTGCCGCCGCATCGCCGTTTCGCAGTACCGCAACTTTCGCACGTAGCTGCGCTTCAACTAAAAAGAGAAGAAACACGGAACGAGGAGTGTTGCTGCGTGTCCAACAACGCACGCTCGAGTTATCAATCTTCAACTTGAAAACTCAAGGGCGGAACAAACAAAGGAAAACCTCCCGAAGAATGTATCAAGAGTGATTTCCTGATGTAACATTCGTGTCGAGAACTTGAGTACGGAGCTGAGCTGACCGAGTGTGTGACCGCATGACTGAGACAAGCTACGCAGCGTCTCGCGTGAGCGCGTGCAGGCAGCAGCCGTCGCTGGAGGGCTCCGTCGGACGACCTTGAAACGCTCAACGCAGCCAAGGGAATCATCCTCGCTGTCGAGCAGCAAGGGGAGGAAGAGAAAATGCCCGATAATTGGAGGGAACACACGAATCTGAGCGGGCCACTGAGCTCTGAGAAAATCAACAGATGACCATGTTGACGGGAAAATAGATGTGCGAAAATGAAGAATTGAACAAAGAGGAGAACATGACCCAGTTGCGCCAGGACGCATCAAAAGAAAGAGAAAAAAACGCACATAATATAGGCTTCAGGTATTTTGGAGAGCGAGAATGAATTAGTACATGAAAAAATTAACAAAATAACAATTTGACTACGAATTGAAATTGACAAGATACTGACATAGTTGAAAACAGATGAGGGGAAGGGTGCACAACTCGTACTAAGTAGACTGTCTACTAACAAGTAGACACAAGACAATGAATCATTCAAGACACGAAACACAACACCACCTAAGTCATCCATGTTAACTTAAAAAATAATAATTTTCTTACTGATTCCATTTTTATGAAGTATACTCAATTTATAATAACTCTGAAGCACAGGAACGCAACAAAGATGACAAAGTTTTGAGTTAGTACATGCGGACGGGTTAGGCAAAATATTCGCGAGTGAAGTTACTGCCTAGTTACCTGGGTAGCTGGGCACAGCTGTTTACTAAAAGAAAGAGACATAAGCAAATGAGAGCACCCAAAATGGAAAAAAACACGTGTTGAGTCAGCTGAGTTGTTGAGAGCTACTTAATTTGAGAGCTCGGAAACTATGCTTGCTTTCTCGAGAAGTCATCGCCGAAAACGAGCTTCTCATTGCATTAGTACCGTTGATGACTCAGAAATGTGCGTCCCTATATAGAATTTCCAAACTATAGAAGTAAAACATTTAAACGAGTATTCTTTCTCGCTTCATTATAACCTTGAAATTATCACCATATTTGGGCGTAAAAAACAATGTGCAACCGAGTCTTTGTTCAAACTATACAACTGATTGTAAAAAATAGTGTAACAGAGACTTTGTTGTAACTATACAACTGATTGTATTCGTAGCTCCGTAAGACGAAATATTTAAGAAAGAACATCTTCCCCGTGACCTTCATTCAACCTATAAACTGTAGTCGTAGCGTTGAAAACACAACAAGAAAATGCCTTCGCTGCTCATGAGTTGACCTTGGAACTTGTTTTCAAGGGGCTTCGTCCAGCAGAGCGCTCGAAATTAAAGGGGTGCGCACATCATCACAGCGGTTTGATTGAATGCAAAAGTCAAGTGAGCGCGCAAAACTTCTCACTTCTCCATTGATGACTCAAAGGATTTTCATGCATACATGGATGAAGTTGTCACACTCTGTGACGACTGAATTCGGCGACGGCTGCAAGAGACACTGAAGAACCAAATAAAAAAATAAACAGTCTTACTGAATTTCAAGAACCACTAACTGTTCAATATGATTGCCCACACCACCAGACAGCAGAAGGTAAACCAATTACAATTATAATTTTCAAGAAATCATAGGGGTTTTGTGAAAAACAACATGAGACGCTCGAATACCAGCTGGCGCAGTCAAACACTCGAAGGACTATTTGTGGCCTTGAAAAACACTCACGGGAATTACTACCCGGTGCCCCCTCACGATTGGATATCGATGCCTGCCTTCGAGTGACGTGGAGACACGACGTGTTGAAGTACTTACAGAGTTTAGTTGCTTGTTAAGGGATGCCTAGAAGATGCACACCATTCTGTTCTAAGACATCAAAGAGTATAAATCATCTTTTTTACATTTCAGTCTCACATTGAATTTTTTTCGAGCGACAACGTAGCCAAGCGGTCATTATAACAAATGACGAAGTCACGGAGCCAAGGACAATCACGCAATCATGAAGACAGCCAGGGAGAAATTCGCTTGACTGATAATGACAGATCCTTCGGATGATGAACGATCTCCAAGCAAAAGCAAAAGATCCTTTGCAGATGAAACTCGATGGTGTTGAAGGTGAAATAAGAAGCACATTTGGTTTTTTGACATCGAAAAAATTATGACCAGTACAACTTGATATAGTTTCACTGTTCCGTACATAATTGAAAATATGTTCAATGTCGTAACCATACAGGCAAATTGATACAAAAAAATAATAAGGAAAGTTAATACGATCTCACAAATTCGGAATTTCAAGTAATCAGACAACTCGTCAAATACGCCAGCGCATCGACACATAAAGGAACCTAAAGACACTTCAGATTGCATAATAACCGATACTTGTTGACTGGCCAGGTCAATATCTTACACTAATTAAATTTAGTGCCTCTGGGTCCGGATGTAGCGTCGAAATTTTGCAGAATTTAAAGTACTGATGTAATCGAACTTCAATAATTTACCAATAAGTGAAAATTTGAAGAAAAAAACTAGAGAACTAACATTGTTCGCAGGATGCCAGGGACACGATACATCGGTTTCTTCTGTGTATATATATAAATATGAGTATACTCTCCATGTGACATATATACTCGTACATATATACACACACACGAGTATATATGTATATATAACACATGAAGGGAGTAACAAAAAAATGTTAAATGCTATACTATTACAGAACTATTACAAAACTTAATCCACAACCCACGCACGCACGAAAAGGGACTAAATATCATTACCACTTTTACACTTATCCTTCTTACCAGTGTTTTTGTTCATAAGTTATTTCTTTCAAAATAATTAATTTTAATCCATTTCACTATCATGCCAAATGCAATTTTCAAACGCAGGCAACAGCTAATTTTTCCTCATTTAAAGTTAATGACATACAATAACACCTACAACGCAAGATTTCAGTAAAGTATGCAGAGTAGTAGTAGCAGACATAGCTCATTTCAACACAATCATAACAGCACCGCAAGAGTAAAAAGTGACGATAATAAAATAAAAATGAAGAAACTTGTTAAAGACTTACAGGAATTTTGTTTTATGACGCAAGCATGCCCTTAAAATACACCCACAAAGTTTGCTGCAATAAGCCGACATAGCTGTTTCTGGGGAGGCAAAGGAAGATACCTAAGTATACCTCTAACAACTGCTTATACTTTGACGTACATTAGCGAGGACAGATATTATCAGCTAGAAATCCTCATGTTTAGAGAAATGTTCTGGCTCTGATACCCCGAGTAATACCTAGGTTTCAACAAAGGCCAAAGTACGCTCTACTTCAGCTAGTGTACGGGAAAGCGAAGCCAATTTTAAAGTATGTAGCAACTGTGCAACCATCGAAAACCCTAAAGCCGGAAGTTCTTTCGACAACAGATAATTATTAAAGCCTCTTTTGAGAGAAAAAAGCTAAGAACCCAATATTAACTCATGATATTAGAGTAAGCACAGTGACGTGCGGCGCGCTTGATCATCCATCGTATCAGAACTTCCTATATGTAAAGTAGCAGAAAGCTGCAGCCGCCACCTCCCATAGCGCTTGCAGCACCCAGCGTCGACATCACTTACCGTCAGCAGCCAACCTTGCTACAACCCTTTTTTCGCGGTGCTCGCTGCACATAAGTTCAGAAGGCCGTAGCCTTAAAGACCAAAGCTATCAGCACCTTCTACTCTGCCATTGCCGGTTTTCACGACTCTCGTGCCTCCTCAACCTCCGGAAATACCGTTTGCAGAGCCTGCCACTTCGTCGCTGCACTCCCAAAAACCGTTCTCTTGTGGTAATTTTGCATCTACATCCAGTGCACGGCGATAAGGTAAATTAAGCTTACTCAGGAATACTACGTAACCCTGTGATAGTGTGTATTTCCTGTCAGGGCACTGCTTCTACTAGTGCACTCTACACTTCTGCAAATATGTTGTTGTACCATCATTTCTCTGTATATTTTCAGCGCCAACACTTTAACATGAATGAGATAAGTCTGAATACTTAAAAAATTCGTATCGCCTTAAAAATTCATACCGAACTCAAGTCTATGAAAAATATTTTTACTAATGGAAAATATTACACAAGTGAAGTTTACAGAAAAGAGACATCTTAGGGTACAGAACAACACAGATAACTTATGCATTTAAGAGTACAAAAAAGCCAGCAATCAATTGACAATTTGCAATGGCAAAAGGGTCCCCGTGCGGAAAAAATCCTACATACGGCCTCATGCACACCCAAATCTATCCGAACATAACATAAGTGAAGAAAATTTGACCGTAGAACGGAGTCCATCTCTGAATGTATACTAAGCTGGCCAAGTCCCGCGTTGTATCCGGACTCGTCAGTCGACCGTGAGCAGCACAAGAAAAACTTGACCAGGTGACGTTTTTTCAACAAATGACCAGAGGACTGGTAGCTCAACAAAAATGGTGTCTGCAGAAAATACGCTCGCAGCAGGGCAGTGGCACATCTCGGCATAACTATGATTGAAGTTCATCCGAGGATGAAATAAAGAGTCGGATGGGACTCAGCAGAGAGAAAGGATTTAAAATAGTGGCATTGTTTTTGTCGAACGCAAAGCAACCTCGTTCGCAATTTAACTTACTTCGAGCACAGAATATTCAAACGTTATAAGCTCTTGTATTTTAAAGCAATAAATCAGAGCCAAAAACAGGAAAGAGCCCTTGGACATTCATTTGATTTTTTACGATGACTAAAAGAACTTGTAAGTACTATGCAGAACTTTAAGATGATGCTTCAGGCTAAACCGTTAGATAAAAAAGGGATGTCTTTTAGATTCCTCTCTCTTATTCTCTAAATCATGAGTACGCAGTTATGAATAGAGCCTACGCTTGGAGAGAGAGAGAGAGAGAACGAGGACTCTCAGATCTCCTGCTGCCCTACTCTTGTCACTACCCAAAACTGCATTACATGTACAGGTAGAAGCTTGACTGAGTTCTACGATTAAAGTTTAACGTCGGCACTTTCCGGGACCCTGTCGCAATAAAATACATACATTTTTTTTACACCCAACGACAATAAAAAAACTTCAGAACTACCATGGTCAGCCGAAAAAGAACTCATTGTTAATCCTCAACTAGTTTAAATTACTATGAAGGTATATTTCTACAAATTAAAAAGAAGCAAAAAAAATTTCGAAATTTGTGAGGCCCACACTGTGTGCGTGGAGCAGCGTCATCCGCCTTATCGGGGATGAAGTGATTAATAGGTTTGTGGATGAAGGAACCCTCAGTTCGCCTGAGCAAGAAGAGCCACTAATCGATCTCAAACGAATTGAGACTGTAGCCAACGACACATTAGTAATAAATGGTGAAGCGAAACACATAAATGACGTTAAAAATAATATTTTACAACGTTTTACAACGAAACAGAAACCTAAAACACATACAAAATACACTGCTATCAATAACAAACATACCTGAGCATTAAAAATATAATTCTGATGGACATAAAGAACTTATACTCAATTATCAAAACGTACGTGGGAAATACTTGCAAAATTTCAAAAATCAATTCAAATTTTAAACGATTTCCCTTCATCGGCTGTTTCTGCTACTCAATGATATGATTGGAAATTCCTTCCAGTCCTACACAATGAATCCTACAGTGCTGACAGAAATATTCAAGATCTTAAAAATGCTACGAAAACTGATTTTAGCAATATACCAGGATATTATACGCGTTTTCAAATTATTCAATACATATTTAATGTTTAGGCGGTACTTGTAGAGCGGAAAGTTACTGATGACTGCCTTACGACGATAACCTTGCGTAAGGTTCGCTCATTAATTTCAGTATGGTTTTCAGAATATGCTAGCGTCGTATGTCCTAGAAATTACGAAATTGAGCATGACACAGAAAATGTCTTAATACTTTTTACTCCCTGTTAATAATGTTGTACGCAGTGGATACAACAAATAATTGATACAAGGTTAAAACTTCCCCCCAAATAATTCTTCATCTCGTCAGACCATATTATAACGTCCCAAAAACGTGCATGGTTCTCTGAATGTACCAATGTTAAATTCAGACGATTCCTGACATGCATTTGTTTCAACAAAGGTGTTTGTCTTGGTGTGCGAGAACGGAATCCCTGGCTCCTAAGAACTGCTCGAAGTGTGTTTCTGGAAACATTCGTCCCAGCCGCTACCAAATCATTTTCAAGCTCAGATCGCGAGTCACTAGAGGATGCTTCTTAACTTTATGGACCATGTGTTTAGCCACACGGTTGAAAATTTAAGATAGACGCCTTGAACGTGGTAAACTTGCAGTGGACTGATACGACGTGAACCGACGAATCGTGTCACCAATGGTGAAGGTTAATATTTTCAGTACAGATGAAATTTTTCAATAGCCAAAACTACCTTTATCTAACTGAATAATTACTTCTATGATGCTTTCTAGCAATTCTTTCGTCTTCACAACATCAAAATTAGAGTATTGAACGATGACTTCCCTTTCATGCAGCTCTCTGACATTGACAGAGGTCCGCTGTTTTACGTTGACGAAGTAGATATAAAATTATTTTTGTAGAAAGTTATTTAGCACTCCTGACACGTAAACCACTTTTGAGCGTTTGAAAACTATTTATTATGGTTTTAAGCTAATTTTATGGGTATGTCTGATACTTCTTGAAGCAATAATTTAAGATTTTTATCGACATTATATTAATATTTTACTATTTGTGCAATCCCATACATACTTAGTATTCAGCGGACAAAAATACATAAATGTTCAATTTTTGATTGCTTTACAGTTGCGTAACTATGGTACATAAACTTCTGACCATGTATTGGACATTGTTTGCAAGCACCGTAAATATACAACATAGTAGATGTAAAATTATATTTTCGATGTTAAATTATGTTTGTTGTTCTTTCTACCATTTTGAATGAGATTCGTGGTCCCGTATTGTTTTAAAATGCTAAGAAATTAAACATTATTATCTAAATATTTGTTCTACTTATATTAATACCGATTTCAATTGATATAATTTCAAATAAAACTTATATTTAAAAACATATAATTGCGCTTCTCGTACGTAATTGCGTTTCTCGTACGTAATTGCGCTTTAGCATACTAATTCGACAAGAGTCTAAAAATCGGTGCAAAAACCTCGAACGACGCATAAAGTTACCGCAGGCCTTCACACACGGTATTGCCTCGGTAACGAAGACTGAAGCTCCCGACGTCGCTGCTGCATTTGTCTGACAGTAGAGTCGCAAGAACTTGTTCCAGTCCTCAGCCAGGTAAACGAATACTACAGGTCGATTAGTTGAGAAGTGTCCCACGTCGAATTAGTCATTGAAATCTAAACCAAAAATACGAAAAACGCGATATTAAAAGTCAGGATAAGCGGTCATTAGCAATACAAGATGCTGAAAACGTATAGGAAACGAAACACCTGGTAGTAAAATATAGGGGAAAGGGTTTAGGGTGTGAGGAGGGCTGGGGGTTGTGTGGGGCATAACTACAAATAGCTCTATCTGCTCGTTAACACATGACATCAAAAATAAATAAACAACAACAGGAATTGTATTCATAAGGAATTACTCAAAATAAAATGCGCTGATAAATAGCGGATCAAAGAGAGAGAGTCATGTTTGTTAACACAAAGTCTACGATCGTCATTCAGCAATGTTGAAAGCCTGCATATTTCCAGGCCTAAACCTGACTATGCTGGGTTCACTTTTTTCTGCACGAAAATTAGCCGGTTCATATTCACTTGCAACATTTTTCTGTGGGAGTCATTCTACCGAGTACTAACAAAGACGCCGATTGTCTGGGTTGTTTCTCACATAATGGACGAAGGTTTGGAAAAAAAATGTAAAAACTTCTACTTCCACGATAAATGAACTAAGTGTCCACCAGTGAAAATCATTAGGACTATTTAAGAACATAACAAGCAATCGCACCACTAAACAAACAAAACCCAAGGATAACAACGATTTAATTTTATTACAAAGGAAATCATGTAGTTACAGAGATGTTGAGCTCCACCACCGACATCTCTTGAAACCCGTTTTAGACTCTTAAAATTATTTCGAAAAGAAAATTTGGAAGAAAATACGCGTGATGGAGCTGGCCTGCAGGTTGTTCATGTCTCTGCCATGTTCAAAATAGGCCCTAGGACGGAATTGCGCTTTGAACAACAATTAAACGATTTTACCTGGTTCATGATGATACTGCAAATCAACGAACAAAATAGAATAAGTCATGAAATTATACTCGAACAATAATCCTTTTAATTCGTTATAGTCGTACGTCAACGATAAGTTAAGAAACTGAGCCACTCAACACAACGAGCAGTAATGACGCTGGCGGAGTGAAGCTCTCTTTTAGCAGAGCGATATTCGATAGCAACAAGGACACACAAACGCACGTACCTGGCACTCATCATGCAGTCCCAAACAGGCGAGCTGTGTCTCAAGTCGACGTGTACAAAAACATTTGACTCCTCAAGAAGTCCTCAGTTCTAGCACAGCTTCAATACTAATAAGTAACGGCTGTTTATCACGCTTATGTTTATTTTCCTTTTTATAAATCTCGTCTATTAAACACTGTACAATGAGGAAGTTGCAAATCAGATTGAAAAAATTCCTCACTGGTGGAAACAGTGGGGAGACAAAAGTAATTGCACACATGAAATTCCGTTTACTATTTATGAAGTATATAGCTAGCTAAAATTCGTAGAACCCACACAGGATATATGTTTTATAACGTAGAATGAAAATATTATGTAAAGTTTCCATTTTTACAAATATATGGTCACACATACTCGCACAACATAAATTGCGCAGAAAAAGTATTCAACCTAAATAGTTTCTAATCTAAATGTTTATATAATCTATGTAATGGCAACCTTTGTTGGCAATTACTGCTCGGAGACAGTTATTTATACGATGAAATCAAGCGTTCGTAAGCTTGTGGTAACATTTGAGCCCATTCTTCAACTCATACTTCAACTTCACCTGATACATGTCACATGGCGAAAATATGATATATATCAGTCCACAAAATAAATTATGTTCTATTGGTCTGGAACTTCTCAGCAGACATAGAGGATAGTCTAATTAGAACATAGCGTGTGACTTTAACGCAAGCCACGCTAGAAAGGTCAAAAGCAGTGATATTTTTTATTAACACTTCAAATACAAACTCCTTCAATTTCATTCTGATATGCTCATTCACCTACGTATGTGCAGTATAGTATTGTGCTGTACGTACAGCACTGTACTCTGCTCTTGAAAATACGAATGCTGGAGAGCTGTACTGTCGATGATTTCAGCTCAATTGTACTATTACTTTTCATGAACAGATCAGATAATATAGAAGGAACAACTAAAAACAGGCAATTTGTCTCAAAGTCTTACTGTTCAAACAAGTAACTTATTTCAAGCCCAAAACGCTTACTATACCACATAGAAAAAGAAGAAAATCGGGCTGGCAATGAAAATTCCCAAATGCACTCCTCAGAAACTCTTTAGATCAATAAACCATAATTTTTATTATTACGGTCATTATTATTTCTGTGGTTATCTGTGAGTTATTACTATTACTGGCATACATGAAGTTTTACTACCAAGTTTTCTAAAAAGCACCACGCGATGCAACTATGTCGCAGCATCTCCCAATCACCGAAATCATATAGTGATTTCGAAATCATAATCAATAAATACAAAAAACTAAAAAATACAACGAAGCATAGAAATACCCTCATTTACTTCAAATAATCTTTGAATACAGCCCAGTATAAGCGGTCAGCGACGCATGGAGCGATCAGGCTGCTGCTGTAGCGGTCAGCGACGCATGGAGCGATCAGGCTGCTGCTGTGGCGGTCAGCGACGTATGTCTCTTTTGAAATACTCCCATAGATGGCAAATTTGATCCAGGTTGAGTTACTCACGAGAACGGTCAACGAGGTCAAGAAGAAAATCGGCAGGGAAGGTTCGGGTCGCTAGCGAGCAAGGATGTTAGTCAGACGGCACCAATCAGAGATACGTGACAACTTACTAAAAGCCCGAGACTCAAATACGGACACGTGTACGTTTTGAAGTCCTTTATCCCTTTTCTAGCAGGACTGATTCAATGCGTACATGATCGTAACATTTAAATGATATTTATAAGCAAAATAAAATTTCCTTGTTACATCAGTAATCGCAGATCTCACAGAGTTAAAGAGACACTACTGTTTTCAACAGCGAAAATATCGATTTCAGAAGCTGCAGTTCGACGTCTGTAAAACAAATGTTTCTCGCAAGATCGACCAGAAACAAAATGAAACACCTGGGCATAAACGATAACGCGTAGTAAGAAATAGACACGAAAAGAACAGTTTAGACAGAATGACACCTAATTTTTCGAGAAAACTTCCAACACACTATGAACATCTCTCAACTAACAATAGCGCAAAACGGCTCAATTCTCAAAAGACAAACAATTCTCCTCAAAATGAAATGGCTTCAATTAATTAATACCTCCAACAATTAATAGCCCCGAACAATCACTGTCTGCGCCTCAAGCGTCTTCACCTTCAATCAACTGACGAGCAACTTAAGGCAATGAGGACACCTGAGGGAGCCTTTCTTTGAAGATAAATGAACGAAGGAGTTAAAAATCTGAAGGAGCGCTACTTTTCAATCCGAAGTTAAAAAAATGATTGATAGATAATGTAAAAGAGTAGAGAGCACAAAACTCCACTAAACAAAAACGAGTTCGAAGGAAAGAAGAAGCCCCACGGGAAATTCACAGAACTCAGGATCGCAAAGCAATTCCGCCGGTAGGAAGGGCAATGACTTGAAAGAGGTCATCAGGAACGTTCTGGAAACATCATAAGCAAATGGATTAGCACGTTCTTACTGAGGTAAACGGTAAAATTTCACAATCTTCGGCTTCACTAACGATAAAAGAACCAGACGTCTCGTAGAGTAATTTAGAATCGATTCAATTCTCGCAACACTGATGACGATAGTAGGCACCCTTTTTGATTGCTCTTTTTACACCGAAATGGGAGAGCTTTCCGAGGATCACTAAGAAGAGTGGAAGCACAACGGGGAACGAACTGCACCATTTGATAAATAAAGAAAAGATATTTGGTCAAATACTTGGCAAAATCATTAGAGTCAATCTTATGAAGATTACTTTCACGCTAAAACGGAAATTAAGATAACACATGATAATTTTTGAAAGAAATGTATTCTAATTTACTTTTTGAGACATTGTTAACAATGAACTTTAAACTTTATTGTAGGATTTAAATAAGATATTCTTACCCGTATCTATAAAAACATAATTAGATAAAACATCATAAAATTATATCCGGACCTTCGAGGAGTACACCTTGACCGATGAATGTCATCAATCGAGGTGAAGGGTACCCAAGATAAGAGCGGCTTTACAACAGTTGCGATCATTCAATTTGTCTTAAATTTGCTGCCGATACATCCGGGGTTTTGCGACAGCATTTCTCACCACACGTCCCGTTACATAAAATGTCATCATCGGTTACATTAAACTGGATTCCACTCAATGAAAAATGTTCCAACTGTAATAAAAAAGAAAATGCACGTGCAGAAGCTATTTACTAAATCTTCACGACGAAATCCTGCAGCAAAAATGCATTTTGCAAAGGGTAAGGGAAATCCATTTACTCTGAGTAGGGTGAGGAGTGAAGGCATATCTAGCATTTCAATTGTGAGAGAAGCTGTTCTCAACCTTTATTCACGGTTGCGCCGCTAAGAAAGTTACACTGCATCCAAGCACATCTTAGAATTTTACATCTATTCAAACGTCAATAATTTGAATCTATTATTACTCCATAGGAGAGCGATAAACAGATAAATTACCTTTTATCGGAACTAACACTTCTGGCACCCCCAGAAATACTGTTCCGCACCTCTGATTGGGAAATCCTGCATAAGAAGGACTCGAAACTCGATTTTATTTGAGAGTCCTCAGGAGCACTAGCTCCCCAAAATGCGAGAGGATCATTCAATTCAGTGGATTCCCCCGAGGCGCAATCAGCAGACACATGGGAAATGATGGAGCAACGAAAAAGCTTATCCTCAAACCTAAATTTCAACCAAAGGGATGAAGTGTGAGACACAGGAATTGCGTTCGTTGAGCCGGCTACACATGCTCAGGCAGGACCTGGCAGGACGTTGCAGCTGCTTACTAGTGCGGGTCGAGTGCTGACCAAACTTTCAAATGAATTATTCTCGCTTTGGTACTAGGGTCGGAGGTATGGATAATGCGGCTCCGATATACTCAGCAGTTGCGACGCTTGAAATGTTTACTTGAGCAGCCACGACCAGGCGTTCGCCTAACAGCGACATATACGCTTCCAAACTTTGTAGGCTGCAGAACTGAGGGGAGAATGCAAGATCTACTCCACAGAAACAACATGAGAGAGTGGAGGACGAACAAGGGCGACTGCAGCCAGCTCCCAACTTCCAGCAACAGCTGCAGCTCTGAGTAAGAGCAGCAACCCTGAGCAACAACGGCAGCCTTGAACCGACAAAATCAGCAGACAGCAATATCAATGCTGAGCAACAGCTACACTTGCGGGACAGGGATTTATTCCTTACTTATTTGAATCTCTTTCAACGCAGACACAATGCGGGCGAAGTGCACAGAAGCTCAACATTTACATCGTTTTCCGTACAATACCTATGCGCAACAGCAGTAATTACGACTACATCAGTGCAACATTAGTAGCGCCCTAACATCTGCAGCACTATTACGCAACAGTTGTGCATCACAACATAACATCTGCACTACACGACATAACACAATACCTGTATCGCACACTAGAACACAACACAGCACCTACATTGCAAAACGTAAAACGACACAACACACCAAAAGCACAACATAATACAATGCAGAACACCACGCAACACAGTACCTGCACGACACGCCACAACACAACATAAGGCAACACACAAAGAACCACAACACAGTGCAACACACAGAACCAAACGACACCACACCACCACACAAGGCAATACACACCACAGAACCCCACGACACATTACCACACAAAGCCACACACAACACAGAACCACACGACACCACACCACCACGCAAGGCAATACACAACACAGAACCACAGGACACCACACCACCACACAAGGCAATACACACCACAGAACCACACGACACACCACCACACAAGGCCACACACAACACAGAACCACAGGACGCCACACCACCACACAAGGCAGCACACACTACAGAAGCACACGACACCACACAAGGCAACACACAACACCTGCACCACCACCACAAAGTGTGTCAAGGTTGGCCCCAGGCTCGGGGAAAGTGAGGGACGTGCTCCTGGGGCCGAGTGGCGCACCTCGCTTGCATCAACGCTGCATGTTCTGCACGCCTTGTACTGTGAGTTCTGCACCCTGCAAGTTTTGCACACTGTTCCTTAATTGAACTTACACACACTGTATGCTCTGCACTCTCTATAGGCTCTGCCCACTGCATGCTCTGCACTCTTTTCGTGTTTGCAAAAGCAGGTTCTGCATAACATGCGTACTTTAAATCTCAAACAACTACATCTCAACCGAAATTCACAGCGCTCAAACAGCCCTACTTGATATGGCATTTCTACGTACATTTTATTGTAAATTCAAAGTAACTCATCATAATTATGAATATTGTCACTAATATTGTAAAACACAAGGGTTAAGTAACAAAAAATAGCATTAAAGTCTGTTACGGTAAGTCATGTTTTTATTACGTAACCAGGGGCAGAGAAAGCCACTTCGAGTGAGCTTGCCATTCTCAAAAAGTTTTACAACACAACACCTCGCAGCACTTAAACGGCACTCAATTGAGGATTTCAACTAATATTCGTGGCTATTCGTAACTCAATTAAGCTCCACAAGTTAAAGATCGATTGAGGTTCAAACATTCCTGCATTATTTTTTTCTAAAAATTTGTTCTCATATCTTTACATGTATTGAAAGGAAATTCATCATTTTTTGTGTTTTTGCAAGTGCTAGACGATGAACCGTAAACTAGATCACCGTAAACTGCACCAAAAATCTTCTTAATGTTTAGACACTTGAAAGACGAAAGTGAGTTAAAACTTGGCAGTGCATTTTGAGTGCCATTAAACGAATTCAACGTACGTCGGTTAGTAACGCACCTCCACAGCAGCACAACTTTTCAGTAAGAAGTAGAACAGAAGCAATGGAAGGATCACTATTTTAAATGACTCGGGAAATCAAAGTGAAAACGTAAGTCAAGCAGGAACAGAGGGGCGGTCAAAGTCAACACACTAGCAGCGCGAAGCTGCCGCGGCTTGTGGGCCATGGATGGCTGTGGAATGATTTTGGTTGCGGGTTCTCTTTCGTTACTAGCAAGCCACTGTTCCACGATAGTGAAGGATGACAATAATAACGATATGGGTTTTATTTACATTATTTTTTCATGTCACGAAACTATTTATTTCATGCGAAACCATCCTTGATAAACAAAGACATCGTGCGTCCTCTCACCACACCTAGCGCAAAGGGAATAGTTCAATGTTTAAGAAAAACTCTATTTACTGAGATAGTATAACGCTTCTCAAAGAATAACCAAGGTCGTTATTTTCTGGTAAGAAGATGATTACAGCTCCGCTATATGTAAATGCCTGCTCCTCAAGTATACCTTCGCTACCGATACTCAAGTTCAACTATCCACTATTCTCTACCTTGATATCAAAGCCTGAATTGGGAGACAGGCGCTACGTATTTGCCTTAGTATAAAATGAAGAAAAAATAGATAATCCGTCAGATTTCACCCCACTCGATTTTAGTTAGTTACCCGGAACTGTGACCTAACAGTTAAGGAAATGGTTGGAAGAAAAATGTAAGCTTTTACGGCAAAACAGTAAACTATAGGTAAAATACATGAAAATATGACAGTATATTCTGCTGATGAAAGCATGTGAACTATTAATTAACAAACTACGATAACCTTTCGAGACGCTATGATATTCCATCTAAATTTTAACAAGCTAATTACATAACAGACATCTTTCGATCACTGATCAGCTCAATTAAAAAAAGTTAATAAGAATTTTACTTGACCAAAAACTTTTCATTTTCTCAAACCTCAATACTTCCACTTTAAGAACTTTCTTAACAGTTGAAAAACATACGTTTCGGCTCAACTTCACTTTTTACAAAATGCCACTTGATAAAAAAACAACGCATTTACACGAAATTTACCTTTAAACGGAGATATTCACCTTATCAACTTCTCAAAAGGCGATGAGGGCAATAAAACAGTATTTTCGAGCAGGATGGCGTTTTCGTTTATGGTAGGCCTTCATGCTTTCACATTTGAAAAAATTATTCTCTTTCACAGACTCGATTACTTTGATAAAAGCACCCTTTCGAATATATGATAATACTCGAAAGAATTAGATGCAGCGAACAAGAAAAAGAACAAGGCAAATTAGTAATTTAACAACTGCTTTGTATTTCTTGGACTGCAAATCAGTCGCAAATATTCGATATTATGCATTCAAGACGGCAAAACGAAATAGAGGTAAGGTGAGTCATAACTAACATTAGGATGTATCCAATGACTCGATTTACCTCTCAGAAATATTTTCGTTTACGCATAAATAAAAACTTTCAGATATTTTCGAACAGTTCGTTGAATTCTATCGGGGCTTCCAAATTTCAAGCAAAATTATGCATGCAACAAAGAAGCGAAGCAATAAATAACCTAGAAACTTTCAAACACGGGAGCAACAGGATTCTTTTACGTAAGCCAGAAATTCCGTTTGCCTTGCTCTGCAGTTACCTCCACGTTCTTTTATTGCTCACATGATGAATACCAAAAATATAACTAAATATAATAAATAAAAAGATATTGTGCGCAGGAACGAAGCCCCTTCTAAGTTCAAAGAGAAGGCACGGGTACAAGAGGAGGTGTTTTGACTATCCTGGAACCAACAGAGGGACCATATTGGGATGTTTTCGCGAGCAATTCAATGAATAGACAATTTTATTTGCCGCAACAGACTGCATCGGCAACGCGTCTGGCACTCAGAGACACGTATGCAGTTCGTACAAAGTAAATGAATAAAAATAATCAAGGTGTGAATCTTTTTGACGGACAATAAAAACGTTTCATCTCCACCGGCTGTACGAGTATACAGCAGAACCATCAGAAATAAAACAATAAATCAAAACATCATAACGCAGATCGAGCCAAAGTTACCTCACGGAAATATAATATAATGACTACATTGGTGCTAAGGAGTTATATCAGACCGAGAAAGGCGGAGCGACCGCCGCAAGTGATGAAGCCTGTATCAGCGGGTCTGGCACCTCACTGCCTGTTGTCTCACGGAGTAGGTATGGATGGTCGAGAAAGAAATCGCGCTCAGTAGCGTTGCAGGGGTAAACCATTGCAAGCTCCACTAGTCGAGCGGCTGAGGCTTATAAAACAAGACGTTCTCACCCCCAAAAGTAAATTTCATTCAAATGATCCCAATAGCATACTTGGCTTGGGGAAAAACGTAAAGCGCCATAATTGGTTTCATCCCGCACAGCAACGAAAAATGAAATATACTTCAATATTCATTACGCTTAATTTTACAAGAGCTAAACCGAAAAATAACGACCTCATTAAAACTGATATTAACAGAATACAAAGAGAAAAGAAATACTGTCAACTACATTTTCCACCTCTATACAATGAAAAGAGAGAAGGATATTGTTGGTTCTTTCTGTTCTCACACGGCTAAAATCACAAGAAATATATGCCTATAGTTCTAGACTAGAACTGTTGACTTTGCCACTCCAATTACGAAACATAATCCAACATGTCGCTTATTTGCAACTTGCTTCATTATGAAGCTCGAAGAAAGTCGAATTCACACTCAGTTTCTTCAAGCTGTGCGCATTTGAATACTTATTTGCGCAAACTCAGGCTGAATGAAAACCCTTGTAAATTTTCGGATTTAGCCTTCGACAGAATGGCTGTCATTACTGAACTAAGACACATAAAAAGTTTGCAGACCCGCAATGCTCATCAGGGAAAGTTTGAAGATATGCCAAGCTCGGGTCGCCTATACCCGGTATAACAAATAAACAATTTTGAATCCATACATTGACTTTCATCATCTGTATAAAGTGAAATCCTAAATTACATGATTAATGATTAAATGCTTGATCCAAGAGCAGTGACCTAATCTCGCAACCTCTCTCAAAGTAAAAGCCGCACAACCGATAGAATTATTTTACGGTATGCAAACGCCCACATCATTCGATTAGATTGCATTTCTAATGAAGACTATGAACTGCTGCATACATACATCATGCTATAGGCACATTACATTTAGTACACGAGTCTACAATTCACATAGCCAAAAAGCGTGCAATTCCTGAAACCTAATAACACAACCTTGATTAGATTAATTCTATAAGAGCCACAAGCACCACACGCCGCATGGATTTACCGGGATCCCTCACGTCTCTGACGTCACACGGGAGCTGCCGCACGATGAGCCCCAGATAATAGGTCGGTGTCAAGGTAGCGCGGGTGATGCCTTCATTCGTCACAAATCTAGTTTAATTAAATAGCGCAACCGATACACGCAATGACACTACAGCGACACATGCAAACGGATCATGCAGGCCCACGTACCGCTGAACTCAATGAAGAACAAGAGAAAATTTCGAGGATCGAGAATACTAAACGTTGACATGCAGAAGCGAGTTTCAACTGTTTATTAAGGGCAATGAAAAGTTAGCAATTCGAGCGGGAGTCTTATACCTCGGGATTATGTATATCATCGTAGTTTGAAAGAGTGAAAAATCATTCATGGAATTGAAATTTTCAACAAACTCACAAAGGGAATTATCAAGGGAATTAAATTCCGTTCGAAAATTTTATATTTTAGAAAAATAAAAATAAATTCTTTTTGAAAATGATCAAAGAAAAATGCCGGATATTTCCCATTTGAACATTGGAAAATAAAAAAGGGCTTTTAATACAACGGCAACTTGGCCAGCAATCAGGCATTGGCGTAAAATCGACATTCATGAAATTGAGTTTTGATTTGCATCAGCAATTTGAGCGTTAATTCGCATAAGAAAATCGGATGAGGATCTGCACCGGGTGAGCGAAATGCAAAACGCCACACATGACCAGCAATTGCACATGCAGGAAAAATTCTCACACGTTTCGTAACGAGAAGTAGCCAAAGAATTCTGTTCTTGAAACCATTTGACAAAAAGATGGGAAGTATGGAAAAGACTTTTATTATTACCAAAAGATACGACTTGAGTAAATTTTAAAAAAAATTTAGCACATTTTGCAGCGACTTTAAAATGTTTTAATAAGAAACAACTTCATACATGCATCTTACAACAGCTTGTTTCCAGTAGTGCTTTTGATTTATTTACACGAAGTTGAGAATGATATGCGACAATTGACCCCACAAGTGTTTTGGCGTTCACAATGTACTGCCCACGCACGAGAAATGTAACTAAATTCAGACGTTGCGCGGACTCCATGCAGCCACTGCATAGTTGCGTTGAGCAGCCTTGACGACCCCAGTAGCGCCTAGTTACGAAGGTATGTAGAGCTACTTATTCGATTACTCAAGTAACTTCACAACATCCGTGACCAAAAAACTAATTCGTAGCTACGCATTTTTATCGTTTCCAATGAAAGATCACTTGATAACAACTGGGCTTCCAGTGAGGTTTTGTCAATAACTATTGAACTCTCAGTAACCGAGGTACATTTATGGCCCAACGAAAAGAACTAATCGGGAGGCGCAGGACGCTGTTTTAAGCTGAGCTCTCACGGGCGCAATCGTGACCCACGCATCAGTGGCAACAGGCTAAACTAATCAGATTAACACGGCTGCATTCGAATCCAATTATAGGTAATTTCCGAAGTGAACGAACAATTTCCATTCAAAATCAGTCAGAAATAAATAGGTCGGAAAATAAAAGTTGCACGAACACCCAAGCACTAAACAACACTAACATCGTAATTCTGAAGCCGTTTTGGCTTCGTTGTTAATTGCTAGTAGTTAATCGAGCAATAATGTTTGCTGCGTTAAAAAAAGACAGCGCAGCAACGTAATAGAGTAATGTCATTGACAAGTAACTACTTCGATGATTCATTAGTTGAATATAACAATAAAATTTAAGAAATAAATTCAGAAAACCCCTACAAAAGTAATCCAGAAAAGAATGGTAAATTTCACTTTACTTTCCTCATGTCAACAGGTGAATACTAGCAATTCACAGGAGAATATAGAAATTCAATGACACTTTTCGTCGACATTACTATTCATACTATTATTATTACTAGTTAGTTTAAAGCTCCCTAGCCACACCAAAGGCGATTTCAAGAGAGCGAAAAAATCGGACCGTTTAGTATTGACTTTAGAAAGCGTGGAATTTATGCACAAGTGTATCCCCACACAAAATTCGCGACACATAGCAACAGCAAATGAAGAAAGAAAGGATGAAAAAAAAAAAGAGATAGCGAAGAAGGTATGAAAATTTAAACAAGCAAAGGGAACTGGAAAGATTGAAATCCCGAAGGCCTATATATACCTGAGATAACCTAACAATGTTTCCCAGGATTTTTCTTCGACATATTTTCGTGCCGACATTCAAGCCACTAGCGCGTTCGAACATCGGAAGCACTTGATTGTCTTTGCTAACTCACTGTAGGCACCAGCATCCCAATCGACAAAGAAAAAACAACGGCTCTACTGAACTGAAGCAACGGACTAAGCAGCACTTCAGTGCCACGGGCTATCTTGCACCGAAAAGAAGGGACCATTTAGTATAGACTTCGGAAAACGGGGAATCTACGAACAAGGTGTGTTTCCTCCATCGGATCCCCTGAACATAAAAACAGCAAGTTACGAAGAAAAAGAAAAAATGTAATAGTATAAGAGAAAACGATGAAAAGCAAAGTGGGCACAAAAGATTGACGTCCCGAAGGCCTAGCTAGAGCTGAGGTAATCATACAGTGTTACCTGGGGACGCCAGTCCCCACTGCATGGGATAGACAACCCTATGTAACTAACCTAATCCTATTGCCTACGGCCTTGTATGTTCCATGCGTTAGACTGTTCCTTCGTTAGGTTATTTTAAAGTCAAGTTAGGTTAAAACTCGGCCAAACTTTCGTTTTTAAAAGTTAAACACGCTTTTATAATTTTGCTTTCAATGTATAATCGGATAAGTTGTACTTAGTTATTTTACCAATTAAAATTTGAGAATTTTCTGTAAACATAACTAAAACGAGTGTAGGCAAACAGGTAAACCATTAGGCAACAGTGGATAATGGAAACACCGGTGGCCCAGTACGTGTACTATCCTACACCCCCGAGGAGAACGTTCCAGATATGAAACGTAAGAAATATCGGCCATATTTTGATATTGAATAATAGTTTCCCAAATCAGGCTGAAAGGATTAACATTCGTGGGTACAATAACAGGGTCCACATTATAGTAGACCACAAACAGTGCCTCAGGATTAGCAAAAAATGAATGAGGATAAAAAGTTTCCACACAGAGGAATACGTGTAACAGAACATCAAAATATTTTCCACGACAAAAGGGTTTCTCTCTCGGCGATTATCGTCAAAAGTAGTCGATAAAAAATCCGCAAAGCAAAGCTCGAGCTGAGCTTGAGTCTCGAACTTCCGACCCTCGCGGCGTAGAGAGAAGCTAACACACGCACGACCGCTCACTATCAAGCCTGACTAGAAAACAAACATCCCAACACGGAGATTTAAATAATAGGCCTTAATAGATTCACCGAAACCTACGTGAATATCAAATCAAATAAGAACGAAACCTACGTAAAGTTTTACAAATAGATACGTCACTTATTCAAGTAATCTATCGAAGAACGTAGGATTCAAATGCGATAAAAAAATTAACAATTAGACAAATATCTCCAACAAATATTGCAGAGTTATTGAAACACACACACATTTCCGAAAAAACATTCCTTACGAATACTTCTCATATATAAAGGTATCGATCTTACACAACTGAAAGTACGAAGATGTAATGATGCAAAGAATGATGTAACTAACACTTCGAATACCACCGGGATACCCCAACCTAGCTCCCCAGATTGTAATCCCTAGCTCAACTTTGGCTAGGGATTAGAATACATTCACATTTCCTACGTTCAGATAACGATTAGGACTGTCATGGTACACGTGGTAAAGGAATTTCGTGTATCTGGCACCACGCTCACTGAACACATTAATCGAAAATTATCATTGAAACCTTCAGATTCTTCAAGCTAAATGAAAAAATTACAGGTTTCCAAAACTATTTACATATTATATCAGGACTTGGAAAGGCTAAGTTAAAGATACATCGTAGGTAAACTGGTAATAACTATGATTCCCAAACTGGAGGATCGAAGGCTTTTCTAAAAATACCGAATGTGTATTAATGCAGTATAATTGAAAATATTTTACTCAGCAAGTGCAGTACGAGCAATAGCTAGTCAAACATCTTATTGTTTCGGTTATGATTTAAAATGTCCCAACTCTTCGAACCTTTAGTTAAATAATATTTATTTGCTGAATATTAAGAGCCACGCGCTTGATACACGGAGGGAACTCACATAAGATTCACAGGCATTTCATGCCCGCGTAATACAGCTGGGCGTGACGCGGGCGAGTTCCAAATTCAAGAAGCAAGGCAGAGCCCGCCTCACAACTGGCTCAAAACTTGCGCAACTTCCGTCCACCGCCGCCTCCACAAGTTGGAATCGCTCCATGTGCACACGAGCGCAGTGGCCTCACTTACGGACCAGCACATGGATTGAAGTAATGCTGAATGAAGCATGTGCAGTAAGTCGACGTCAGCAGATATTCGTCCTAGATTTCAATGCATTATTGAAGCGTTCAATTCGCAAAGTATTGCAATCAGCACTCGCCAAGCAGAAGACTGCAGCTTTAACGTTTTAAATTTCCTCATCTGTCAATCAAAGTTATTCTTAGAACGATCGCCGACAAAGACATCTTATTTTCTGGTAAACTCCGAATGCATACTTCTATTGTATTCGATTCGATGCAAATGTATGAAGAATGGACCAACATCTGTACTCGTGACTAACCTCGCTTCCCTATTTCCAATCGCTAGGATTCTAATATTATCAAATGGATTGACTCTTACGTATTAGAAAATCACGAGATTCCAACGTAACTTGATATTACAGAGAATGAAACTCAAGTATTAACTACAGAATATCATGTACAGTATATGCATGATCGAGTACTGGGAACCTGATATTACGAATACATCGGCTCACACGAAATACAGACTACAGTCTCCTCCGCACACTGCAACCAATTATAACGAAATTTGTATTTCATCCCAGCTAGGACTTGTAAGGGGAACTCAGCAGCTGCTCTAACTGCCCAGAAATGAAACCAATTCAGCGAACAAAATGAAGCCCCCGAATACATGAGTTAAGTGTATATTTCCTACCGTTCCGCTGGTGTGAATGGTAACGAATATCATTCAGGCAATTAAAGGGAATTGTGAACGATTTCTTACATGAGTAAAGTATTTGACAAACAATTCAAATCAAAAATCCAACCAAGATTAATCCTGAAGAAAAGCTTGTTTCTCAAAATTCACTGATAACCCTACATGAACGTTCGTGATCAATATATACGAGTACGTCTAATAAGAATTAATCTCTATTAAAATACTGCGACAGCCCACCTGGAGCAGCTCGTTTGAGTCGGTCAGACTGAGTTACTGTATGTGAGTCCTGCAGTCCGCCATGCGTCAGTGTTGGGGAAATAGAATTCTGAGTTAAATCAGTTCAATATTAGTCGGATTAATTGCGTCTAATCTTCTGGCTCGTTCGCTCTAGGGCTAATGCGAGCTCATTAGAACGACTAGGCTGTTACTCACTAGATAAAAAAAATTCTGTCCCCATTTATAAAGTTTACTTATTTTATAGTACTTCTCGCCCAGCTCAAAATGCCCCATTAATTAATTTATGTTATATGATTATAAAACAGAGTTTTATTTTTCTCTCGAAGTATCGTTAGATTTCTACGTGACCTGACCGCCCGGCCATATCGCTACCGTTGGAGAACGCGCTGGTACACGAAGCTGAATACGAATAAAATATCAATCGAAATAATCTATTAGAGGTGGGACTTCATGCACACTTCGAACTAACGAAATGTTTCAAATTGGTGACTTAGCACTCTAAAAATTTAAAACGATCACCCCACTGTATGCATAACAATAGTCCAGTGTTGCTTGCTTTCTTGATCCGTCCGTCTCTCTGTCACGCTCATATGGATTCAGATAGGAGAAAATTCCCGGGTTTATCCCTAAACTAATAGCGAGACTGTCAGAGAAGGCAGTCCGTATCAGTGATCAGTTACCTTAAATCATGTCAGAGTTACCTCAGTTTCATGTCAGAGTTACCTCAGTTTCATGTCAGAGTTACCTTAAATAAGAAGGCATCTTAACAAATTAACACCATTTGTCTCACCATTTTTGGCGGAGTTCGTCTATCAATCTATCATACCTTAGAACAAATAAGTTATATTACACAACATTATCAATACACCGTTTAGTTTTCAGACCCACTAATCACTAAACCTTATATACGATTTTGATTTTATTTCCTTTAAATACCGACACAGCAATACAAAGAAGTTTCAGAAAAATAAATTTGAATTATGCTTTCGCTACTAAAAAACCGACGTTCATTCACTAGAGGGTGAATTAAACAGGCCTGATTCAGGCACAAAAGCCTTTCAGAGGACTATGTAACGAGCTTTCAGAGGACCATGTACCGAGCTTTCAGAGGACTATGTACCGAGCTTTCAGAGGACTATGTACCGAGCTTTCAGAGGACTATGTACCGAGCTTTCAGAGGACTATGTACCGAGCTTTCAGAGGACTATGTACCGAGCTTTCAGAGGACTATGTACCGAGCTTTCAGAGGACTATGTACCGAGCTTTCAGAGGACTATGTACCGAGCTTTCAGAGGACTATGTACCGAGCTTTCAGAGGACTATGTACCGAGCTTTCAGAGGACTATGTACCGAGCTTTCAGAGGACTATGTACCAAGCTTTCAGAGGACTATGTAACGAGCTTTCAGAGGACTATGTAACGAGCTTTCAGAGTTCTATTTACCGAGCTTTCAAAGGACAATACCGAGCTTACAGAGGACTATGTAACGAGCTTTCAGAGTACTATGTACCGAACTTTCAGAGTACTATGTACCGAGCTTACAGAGGATTATGTACCGAGCATAGACGAAAAGAACTTGTGACCAGAGTTCAAAAGTACAAGTTCAAGGACCTCTTTATGTTACGGATTAGTGCAGGGTGTTCAGAAAAGACCGGACCTCTGTAAATCTTAAATAAATATTTCATTTTTGAAGTAATAAATAAAACTATACACCATTGGAAAGAGAAAATTTGCCAGACTTTATAAGTTTTATAAAATCTCATTTTATATAAAAAATAACGATAATAAAAATTAACTATAAGATGATTCTTGTTCTGTGCGATACGTATCATAGATACACTCATACATAAATAATCTTCCAAATTTTCTCTTTCCAATGGTGTATAGTTTTTATTATTATTCCAAATATAATATATTTTTTTAGGACTTACAAGAGTCCGATCTTTTCTGAACACCCTGTGTATAGACGCGCCCAGCCGAAAATGTCTGGACAAATGATATTAAATTCTAAAGATGCCGTCTTATTTACGGTAACTCTGACATGAAATATTGTTATTTGCAGTATCACTGATACGGACTGCCTTCTCTGACAGTATCGCTGATTGGTTACAAATACAGACCCGAAAATTTCCTCCTATCTAAATCCTTAAAAGCGTGACACAGAGACGGACGGACCAAGCAAGCAAGCAGTTGTACGCTATTATTTAGTGGGATTATAACACTATGCCAAGAATCAAGTCACGTTGAGGATGTATATGTCCTGTATCACTTTGCACATCCATACAGAAGTTGCAGGCAGCAAATTTCGCATTCATTAACCGAAAATACAGGTGGCGTATATCGCTCATCCTCATTGACCTCAGACACTCGCGGGGGCAATGAGATCGGGGCGAGCAGTAGCCTCGTGATGAGAAGAAAGGCCAAAGCCAAAATGCAGGGCACATGAAAAGTGCGCTGCAGCAGCTGCTCAGTCAAAAGATCAGCATCAATGCAGCCCATCAATATAGCGGCATTCAATCAATTACAAGAGGATTTTAACGAAACACCTCTTAATCATTGGATTTTGTGACGGACAACCTGCGCCGAGACTGGGAGCCGCTGGTCTTGTGCAGCGGAAACGGTAAACTTGGAAATTTTGTCGCCAATTGAGGGTAACCATAAATCAAACATCCTTTTCGCGCGGCGTATCAAACTTTGAACATTCATGGGCGACGCTTTAGAATTTTCATGTGATTAAATGACTGTGGTGTCAAAAGTACTCTCGTTTAAAGAGCAGTGAAATAGCACTCAGAGAATTTGTGTAGTTAGTAGAAAGCTAGATAAGTTTAAAAAAAAAATTTAATGAAGCCCTTAGTCAAAAAATTATTTCACTGCGAGATGGCGCGTCATGTGCAAAAAACACAATATAAAATAATTGCTTACTCTACAAAATAAAACCATGCGCTTTACAAGAGAGCTCGACTGCGCTAACAAAGTATTAATTAATTGATTGATTAATTAATTAATACCTTCACGCCAGTGTTCAGAGCATTCAAAGCTAAAGCGATCTCTCTCAATCGAATCTAATATCTTGATGGTCACAGATATGCAAGGTACGCCATTGACACATCCTCAATCGCGGTAGGATGAAGTGTCTATTCACTTCGATGTCATTAAGGCACAGATCAACAGATTCAATCTTTGGTGAGTCAACACACATCAATAATCGGACTCAAAAAATCGCAGACCGTGGCAATGCATTTCATTTTACCGTCCGAAAGAACCAACTTAAAAACATTGCCCTTTCGTGCATCCCAATATGTGTGCGCATACTTTAAAAAATCATAACACTGGATCCAAAAGCAAAATGGTCGGATAGAATAAACTAACTGGAGGCTGCTAATCCGAAAAACGTAAATCTTTCTCATTTTAAAGTAAAACAAAAGCAATACCGTCGGGTTCATGCACCAATGCGAGCAACATTCTTTCATCAACTAAAACTGAACAGGTTTTCTGTCATCCCGTTGATTAGACGCCTCTTCGTACGTGCTTGCGTGCCATTAATAAGCTTCTGAGCGCAACAGTTCAGGCCCCGCGATAAGACATGTCAAGCTACATTTATTACCGCCAGCGTCCAAAGAACTCGATGCAAGGTTTATTCAAGTAATCTCGGACACAGAAAGAAACGCAGGGTTCCAATCCGCTTCAATTCACTAAAGGAGGTTGAGCTTCAAACATTGTAAAATAAAAGATGCAAGGAGAAGGCTGAGTCACAGCAGTCTATTGGTAACTTAATCGCTCACAAACGAAGAAATAACAGACAAAAGACAACAGTTGAGCAATACGGCGATTTTAATCCAGGATGAACAATGATAAAAGCTAACATAGTGCACTACAGGGTACTTACGTTGATGTTAAAGCAAATGCAGATGAATTGGTATATTAACACAAGCAAGCGAATAAGTTCAAGAAACAGGTTTATAGAACAGCAGGGAGATAATAAAATCACAATGCATTGACTCAGGCTAAATTGAGAATGATGATAGTAAGTGAAGAACATGGCTTAGGAACAAATTTCACATGAAAAATGAAACATTTATGCTACTTGAGTGAAAGTAAAGTGATCATAGTGACGAGACCCAGCAAACCTTAGCCCCGTATATAAACCATTAGGAAAACCATCAGTAGCTTCAAGTCTCGCCGGCTTGAAGTCGAAAAGGCGCTCAACGAGCGGGAGGAAGAGGACGCGTTCCTCGGCTTGAAGTACGTGGAAGAATTTTTAGACGTACAAAAGCAATTTGATGACAAAGAACGAGGCGGAGCTACAATGATAATAATGAGCGGCAGCAACGTACGCTATAGCGCGCCTTGTAAACTCCTCCTCGTCTTCCTGTAGGAGAAGTGGTTAGCCTTGAGATCCAGCCGGCGAAACAGGCTCGGCGGAGTCGGCTGCCTCCCAGGACACGCTCCAGCAGATGCACTGCGAAACACCTCCACCGATGTAGATATCATAGCATCTGCAGACGAGGAATCTCGGTGTTACCTACTCATTAACTGCCGCTAGCATATGGTTCAGGGGTGTCAATGCCCAGAAATCTACACGAACTGACGAGTCGACATTTAGACGTTTAAGTTATGATCTCACTACACTGCAAATACTTCCCCAGCAGAGAAAGAAACAGATGAAGAATAATAACTAATCGTAGCCTTGAATCCTTGACATTTTTGAACTTGGTTCTGGCCTTTTTGCTCAGGCCACATTGTCGCCATTGCGAACTTTAGAGTGTACGTAATCTCATATCAGCCAGCTGCTAAAGTATAGACTGTTCCCCACCTGAGCTTTTGCCTTCTACGTAAATCTCATACTTATCTACCAATATTCACGCAACCTTTTCATACCGCTAATGGTTGTGAAAGAAGTATACAAATCACTTACATGCCGGATATTATAAAATATGCTTACGTAAGTCCGAGAATAACTTCAACGATATGCTTATGTTTGAACCTGGCACAGTAAATTTCCACTGAAGCAAACCTCATGAAGATAACTGGTTTATTTGAAGCCTCATATGCGAGCCCGTTGTCTATCCCCGCACCGCTAAACCAACCTGCAGTAAGCCAAGGACAAACTGAGATTCTCAACCTGCAACCTCCGCCATAAAAGCCCAGTCACAAAGCTGAGCAGCGGAGCACGAGGCAGCGAAGCGAGGAGAAACTCTGGTGCTAGCTGCAACCCCCTGCATCACGTCTTAACGAATGCTTCAGACTTTTATTGTTAAAAAAATACTCAGCAGTAAGTCTACTCGGCCCATAACACAATCCAAATGATTCTTTAATAGATTGTTTGCCAGAAAGATATTCAAAGGAAATAATATAGTATAGTTCTTTGTATTTTACGATCTAGAATCGATACCTGCAGCAGTGCACGAACAGCACTATTGAATTTCAGTAATTTCAGTATTTTCTTATCAGCCAATTGTTTAAGGGCCGCCAGCATGCGAGTATAGATAAATAGAAAACTTGAAGAATTTAGCTCATAGTTACTACTGAAGCCATACTTCATCCTTTGTCCTCTTCAATAAAAGATTCATATTCAGTCATGCCTTCACCACAAAGCTCCAATAACAAAGGAAAGCGTACCAGATTTAGGGCCAGCCTATAACCTGCAGGTGGTTATAAATGAGACCGTTAGCTGCAGGCGGCATCATATAGACCGTCCATTCAAAGATAAATAGCGCTACACTTGAAGCTATAATAGATGCCAAGTAACTTCAACAAAAAGAAGTGTGGGCACCGCAACACTCAGATATGTCTCAGTACCGAGAAAATTTCTGAAGAAACACGAAAGAAGACAAAAAATGAAACTTACCCCCCGCACACGGCAACAGTTTAAACTCACGAAGCCCAACTGCATCAAATAAACGCATGCTCAATAACAGTTAATGGCTCCAGCACAGCTGCGCGCCGTGATGGAGAAATTACAGCCACGTCCACTTCTTACATGCATGTCCAGTTACCCTCAGCTGCCACTACTCGCAGCAGCATTTTGCGACACACAGAGTGCAGAAGTGGCCTTGACATGAGCAGTACCTGCTCTCAACGGGAGCTGAGAATATGGCTACACCGAAGAGTGTGAGAGAACATCGAACGGTTTAATTTCTACTATCACTGGTAACACCTACTTCTCTTTGAGCTCTTTTACATTTATGGATATACAGCCAAGGATTCCCAATTGCAGTACATAACAGGGACTTCTACCGGCACAATATCAAAGAAAAATTTACGCAAGGCTAATATTTTGCACATGAAGGGAACTTACATCATGCGATGAACAAAAATTGCAAGCATCAATGATTAACACATCAAAAAGCAGTACATCAATATTTCAAATTGAAATGATATGAAAAATAACGGACAAGTGATGAACAATGAACTACAAAAGGAAGTATTCCATCGTAATATATAAGTAATCAAAAAGCTCAGGGTAAATTTCAGAGGTAACCCTTGGCATCGAATACAAGTGAAATTTGCAGTAAAGTGATTGTTATTAAAATTAAACTAGAGCATGGAAGATAATGTATGTACACAAACGCAAGTCTTTGAATTATTCTAGAGAGGTAATTTCAGGAGAGAATGTCTAAAGTCAGAAGAGTCGATTTGGATCCGAGTCCGCTATCTGTGGCCATTTTACGGCCCATCAATTTCTCAAAGCAATCCATACTTAAGCAAGATAAAACTCGACAACTTTAGTCCGCATTCTAGTGCTTTCAGGATCAGAGTAACAGCTGAATTTTACAGCGACAGGAACATTTGGAACATTTTTCTTGTTTCTTTTCTGAAGTTTGCCAAAAAAAGATACTACCTTTCTATCTATGTAATACGACATTGTGCTATTCTATTTTGCAGGAGATTTCTTGAGTTAAACATTATGTATGCGTAAAAAATAGTACATATCATATTACTCGCTCCTTTTTGCAGGTGGTTTATTGCAGTGAACTTTTTTTTATCAATGACCATTATTTTGTGCCTTCATGAAACTTTGTAGATTTGTGGTGTCTGACGGTATCGTTACATTTTTACTCAGATAAGTAATTTTTGAGTGAATTTTCAGCTAGAACTTGGCAACATGGGAAGACTCTACCTTGTTAACAATAAAAGACAAAGAATCACCCGACTGCCAGATGACGGCCTAAAGAAGTATTGAAATGGCGAGGCACTTGGAAAGGGGGTGCGAATAATCGAGAAAACTACAGCCGAAGTGCCGCGTGACGCGCTCTGCAAATTCTCAAGACGGGGGAAACGTATAAACCCAAAAGCTAGGCCTACTCTATCGATAAAAACATACATGAAATAGAGCATAGTGGGCTCAGAGAGAAACAAAAGGAAGTTGACCTTTCGAAGGTTATATTTACCTTACAGATGAGTGTAGAGCTGCTTTGGGTGGTCTAGATGGTTGGTCTAGAAAGATGAATTTAAGGCGGCCCCAATGTTCATTCTAAGTTCAGACGCCATCAAGGAGGCGAAGGTGTGTTGTTCTGGGTCGCCATTGTCGGACACAGATAAGTTGGACCGTATCGAATTTTAGCAGGAGTCCATTAGTACCGCTCCCAAATCGGGAGTTTCAAGTAGAAGTGCATCTTCATGCACTTCTACTTGAAACTTCTACTTGCTCTTAGTGTGGTTTTAGCCAACATTTTGTTAGAGTACGATTGAAGGAGAGGCCTCCGCGCTCACCGGAGCTAAATAGCATTGAGCATCATTAGAGCATTATCAAGTCGGAGATAAATCGCGGCTGTGTGCAGTACACAAGCAAAGATAAACTCCGGAATGAACTTGCAAGAACATTTATCGATGGATTGCTTCACAATTGAGCACCTCAATCGATAATCGTCTTGCGAAAGTTATTGAAGGACGAGGAGCGTAAGTTCGTATATAAAATAATTTTGCATTACATACTTAATAATGTCATATTCTACCAAATTTCAGACGGGCTATTAACCAACTATCAATTATAGCTGTTAAAATAATGATACATATATGCAAACAATAACATTCGACACAATAAAAATAATTTTTTGTTATAAAATTGCACAAATTATGAAGTTAGAGTAGCATTATTTTAATAAATGATCCAAATAATCATTGTACGCCTAGAACATGAATTATAAGTTCCACGTTCAAACATTCCCTTCAATATCGCCAAATTACCAATTTGTATGGTATTAATTGAGGCGGTATGCGTGTCAAAAATACAGCAAGCATTCACTGGGCGCTGAGCCCAAGCAAGGCGCACTGATCCACCAGTCAAGTTATTGACAGAACATATTTCTCCCTCAACTATGATGAGGGATTCACCATCCTGAATCGCTGCAACGGGGAAATTTATGCTTGGGCAAATTTCTTATCCTTAATGCAGCCTCTAATCCTAGTTTCATCAGTAATCAAAAATTCAATTGAGTATTTTATTTCAAGAGGCAATTCTCTTCCGCAGTCTGAAAGGCTCGAGAATTGAACGTAGCGAAGAGCTTTTCTTCCTAGTGCATACGTTGTGCCATGTTGTAGACTCGTAGTGCTCTTCCTAGTGTAAACGTTGTGCCATGTTGTAGACTTGTAGTGCTCTTCCTAGTGCAAACGTTGTGCCATGTTGTAGACTTGCAGTGCTCTTCCTAGTGTAAACGTTGTGCCATGTTGTAGACTTGCAGTGCTCGTCCTAGTGCAAACGTTGTGCCATGTTGTAGACTTGCAGTGCTCTTCCTAGTGCAAACGTTGTGCCATGTTGTAGACTTGTAGTACTATTGAACATTCACCATGAATGATGGTAGGATCTCAGTTAGGCTAATTAATTCAAAGAGTTTTGTTGGATGACCAACAAAATAATATTCACAAGATATTTACTATTTTTCATCAACTTTCTTCTGTGCCCGAAAACGATTGGTTATTATTTTAAAAACAGAATATTACGTAAAGATATCTTTTCCTATACAATGTTCAACAGGTACGATAAAAACTTGTGAGTGATAACACATAGTAGTTAACGAGTTAGGCTGTAGTGCCAAATACTCGGCTATTATCTTTTCGCAGACAGATATTTTTCAGAGATATTCAGGAAGATTATATTGAACAAATTTCATGTATCAGAAAAATAAATAGGGATAAATAACTAAACGTTCAGCGGAAAGAGTACAGAAGAAATTTTTCAAAGAAAAGTAAAAATTGAAAAGACTGATTTCATACAGAGTGCAAAACTTTTCCGACTACTTGGAACGTTTGGCAGAAGGGCATCATGGTTTTCAATCTAACATAATTAAAGAAGCGTCGCAGGACGCAATACTAAATCATTACTACGCTTTGGTATCACTATTGCTATTGAAATTACTACGCTTTTGGTTGAACTACAGGAACCACCCAATTCAGCCCATTAATGAAATGAGAAATTAAAGATTAACGCGCACTGCAAGCACCAAAAAATGGGATGAGAAAAAAGAAAAGCCAACACTCTCATGATCGAGGTCGGTCGCACCGTTTTCTTCCTTTTTTCTCACGTGAAAAACTCAGGAAAGAATGAAAAAGGCAAAGCCTAACACGTAAACCCACAGCACACTCCTACAACTGGCAGGACTACCCCCTATACTAGCCGCTAGAGCTACAGTACTAGCAAGGAGCCCTGTTTCTCTGAGGCTTGTTGAGGAAGATCGACATGATCAGCAGATCCCACTCGTAAGGCTAAGGAATATCGAACATATTCGAGCGCACTAAATTCCCAATATCCAATGAAGGAAAATCTTTTTCAGTTCGCTCCCTGAGGGAAGGTGCAGTGCACCACTCTAAGTCACGACAATTCCGAAGGCAAATTGTGAGTCGCAGTGAACGCGTGTCAGCCCATGCATGACAACTATGAAGTGAACTTTGTGCTATCGGTACACGCATGAAATTTTCCAACACTGCTTCTTAGGAATATGGAACTTCGATACCGTTATTACAAAATGAAACAACTGTGTGACATTGAAGCGTTTTCATTGAAAGAATACATTTTCAGCAAATAAGGAAACATAAATGATTGCCGCCTGTACTCAACAATAGTAACCTACTCAACAAAATGAGTTGACGGTACAAATTGGAATTAACTTGATAAGATGCGAATGTGAAATGACAACATTGAGCAGTACGACCACCAGAAGTAATTATAGAAAATAAATCATCAATATCAAAGCGTTCGAGACTGCTGTAATACATGACCATACCAGAAGCCGACCCAAGCACTGCTGAGCGGAAAGATCGAAATTGTACTTTTGTAAACCTGTTTCCGATGAAGGCAAAGGCAATTACGGAGGCGAGCAAACTTCATGGAAAATGCCCATGCCAGCCGGACATGTGACGAGCGATCAAAAGAACCGAGAGGGAGAAAAAAATTCTCCACGGCAATGGTGGCCGTGCACGAGTTCCGAGGTCACTGCAGAGCGCGGGATGCTTTCGCTTTTGTGGGGCAGTAGGTCTTGAGAATCTGATCCTATCACTTCAAGGTTGTATCACTGTCTTCAATCAAGAAGTTATAGTACATCAGAGCATTTCATAATTTTACAAACGTTCGCTTTGATATTATAAAATTAAACGAAGAAAATTTACGATTTTTTTCCGTACAAATCAAAAATAAAAAGAAACGAGCAACACAATATTACATTTTCCTGAAGTTCTGACTTGTTTCCTCACAAGTCATTTCAACATTTCACAGAGTGAAAAAACAGCAATTCTCGAGTTACATTGCTATTGAAGACGTGACCAGCTCTTCATTACAAATTACAGACGGAAACTCGACGCATGACAACATCGTCTTGATGGAAGACAAGCACCAGAGGGGCTATTTCGTCGCTGAACATCACAGTAACTACGATCTGACAGATTTAAAAGAATGCGACATGCGTAAGTGAAAAAAAAAAAATTGTACTAAATACCTAAACTTAGAACATTAATATTTAAAACACGAACCATGACAAGTTTCTGCTCAGTCCCTTAATGATTCTATGCCTCAGGAAGCAACCTGAAGATAAATACAGCAGATAGTTAGATCTTTTTTGCGATATCTCAACGTAATGCAAAATGTTATTACCATGATTCTGTGTGGCTTTTCAATTGCCCCTGGAAATGGCATGCTCATAATTTGGGATTTCTATCATATATGTGTGAGGACTTCAAGAGATCTACCATTGAGGCGCTAGAAGCAGATAAGACCCGACTTAATTATAAGTGAAAATGATCCAAAATAGTTGTCAGCAACAGCAGAACACAGCGGCATTTGTGGAACATCTACAACTGCAGCAACTCAACGCCCGATGACCTCATGTTCAAATCCCATAAACCCACGTACAGATTTTCGACCCCTAATTCATTTCCTGAGAATCGCTTAGAAATTAATTTAGAACTCTGCACTGGAACTGGTATCGTTCAGAAATAAATCAGCAATACAAACTTCATTTCAAAAACAGAACAAACTTCTTGTAATCTAGAAAGCCTATTACTCTGTGAGTAGAATTCACCAAATGCCCTAGAAAACTCGTAAAGATTACAGGTTAAATATATTCGAAGCGCAACAGAATTATTCAGTTCAGAAGTGCACCGTAGCGAATAATTCTTCATTTGAAAAATTAGTCACTAATTGACCCCGATAACAGCGTTACTGAAGGAATTGTAATGAGATTTGCATGTTTAGGCAAGGACACGGAGGACTGTCTCCAGCACCGCCAGTCGCCCGACATCGAGCTGCTGCTGGAGCCGCTCCCTTACTTTCAATATTTGAGTCATCTAAAGGAGATAGTAAGCAAATAATGCTCTATTAAACATCATTCCGAAACATCAATTCCATTGATATACTCAGAGAACTTTCAATCATTGATTGAAACTCTTCTATTTGCTTAATTAGTCGAGTAAATAACAATGGATAGATAACAGTGTTTGCCTTCAAGGCAAGCTCAAAACATGTTCTATCTCATACGTACTTAATTCCAGTTCAGAAAATAACTTGGAAAGAAATCACGAAACACCTGATGAGTCAACAAGGTATTTTATTGGGTAACAATAAAAACACTACAGAAAAATGTTATAAGTGCATGATAGCATCTGCAACTTACGACCTTTGTTAACAAATGATTTTGTCAGCTTCAGATACGAAAGGGAACCGCTAGTAATTACTTGCACGCCCGGGCTGCGGAGTCATTTTCTTGAGATTTTCAAAAGCTTTGCAGGACTAACGCGATGACACTCAATTTGCTGGCCGCGTAGCCCAGATTGAATGGCATGGCCTCTACCATCGATGAAGACACCAAAATGCTTATCATGAGAATGTGTCGTTTTGACATAACAACGTTCAATTCAGTCTCTCAATGTTTCAATGTACGTACAAATCATCGTTTAAAGAAATGAAAAATAATTAAAGATATGTATAGTACCTGGTTCATAGATTTAAAGCAAACTAAACCACAAATGACACGACGTGAATCCTATATTCAATTTTACTCGTTCTCCTAATACTAATCTCAGAACGTACGTATATGAAAGCTTTAAAGCTACTTCAATGCATTAATATTCCAACCAAGGATACGAAACAACTACCGGGAGATAAACGAACAATCTTCCTACAATTAACTTCAACGTCAAATAAACAAATATCACTATTGGAGGGCAACGCCAAAATGACTGCATGAAATCGTCCGTTCCAGTGCCCCTGACGGGCCCCACTGGCCTGGCTGCGCTCGTAGGCTGCGTTCGTAACACGCGTGCGCATCTCGGGATAATCTTTGGAGCCAAGTCCCGTGCGGCGGAAGCGCTGCGCCATGTGTTCGCTACCACGCTTCCGTTAGCACCTTCAGGACAATTGTAGGTCATAGCGCACATGTATGTCAACACAAAAAGTTTAATTTCCTCGCTAGAATTTCTTATTTCATATACTTTAACTTTTTTCACATTACACTTGAATACTTTTGAAGTCGCGCTGTAATACCAATATTTTGAATAATTATATTACTTTTCAAATACTCTTCCTTTTTGAGCTGAGACGATTGGATGCTCATACAAATATCGAAAATAAGCATGACGCTGTTCACCCTAAGCACATAAACCTTTTAAGCTGAGAGCATTTTTGGCAAGAAAAATTTTATTCTTTTCTATTGTATCCTAGCGCACCGGTTACAGGTAAGATAAGAATGACAGAATGAATAAAACTTCGGTGATCAAGAAATGTTCTCCTTTACAGCACTTAATTTCTTTACATATAATCCAAATAGGACTAATGGCACAATACTGAATCGTTTCAAAAAGTTGCGGCTAGTTCTTCGTAACAGAACGAGCGGCTCTCATCGCAAAAACATTCTGGGCGGTAAAGGGTAAATATCCACAGTGTCAGCGAACACAAAGTTTGTGCTCGTATCTTCAGAATCACGAGAAAAATGTGCTCGGTGATGGTGACACTCTCTGAGGCGCGCGAGTTCTTCAGACGTGCATAACGAGACAAGCACGCCCTACCTCTAACTTCATCACACTCATTTCTACGACGGCACTATATTGTTCCTGCTTACTTCAGAGCAATAATACTCAGAGCCATGAGGAAAAACCCTTATGGAAATTGCATTGGAAGTTCAGCAAGCAGCTTAGAGAAAGTGCACACGAAGCCACGCAGACTCGAGGACGCCGATATGTAAGCTCTCTCCAGGGCTATGCTAACAAGCGCGTTTCGAGCAACAGCTAAGGCGAAAAGCTTTCAAGGCACAGGAATAAGAAACAGAACGTTATCGTAAGCCAACATTCTTTTGTTGAAACGAAAACAACCAGAAAATTCTTCAAGAAGTTGGGTTTGATGTTAAACCAACACTAAGATTTTCCAACGCACCATTTTGGAGACGATAACTTATTCCAAAAATATTCTCACCAAGTATTCGGAAGAATAAAATTTGAAACGCTCAGAAAGTGAAGAAGCTCAAAAGTCAATGATGAAGGAATTTACGCCTTCGGTCTCTTCTGGTTCGAGCTTGAAAATTGAAAACTGGTAGTTTTTGACGAAAGCCTCAGACTTCGAACATCAGAAAGTAGGCTAGGGTAGAATGAAAAAGAAGATTCTGAGTTATGAATTAAAAGGCCTATACAAGGATTTAAAGACACGCATAAGGGTTCAAAGAAGTTGACAATCACTGCAAAATGCCAAACACAGTAATTACGGGCGGCCTACGAAACTGTATGTATGTACCTTTATAGGAACTTTATCCTTATTACATTCGTCATTAGATTTGTTTGAAAATAATAAACGTTAGTAAGATCGAAATGATTCGAGAATGAAAATATAAGCAAAAAATAAAAAAAACATTTATGTTTGAATTCCGGTTCAGACAGATTTAAAAAGTGTCTCAAAGAATAACATTATAATTTTCAGTAGAATTTGAAGATTTATAAAAGCAAAGCAACTAAAGCATCGAGTGCGATGAAAATAAATAATATTAATACGCGAAACATATACCAACTGGAAAACATTAGGGACGATTAATGACGTAAAGACAGAGAGAAGGCATTTTAATGTTAGAAAAGAGAACGCGATTTCATTTTTAAACATAGATTTTTTTTAAAGAACAAGACAATTCAATCAACAATAAGGAAAAACATCACAATACAGAGTCGATGATGAACAAAAGCAAAAAATACATTGACATTGATGGAGAAGACTGTAACCAAAAAAAAGTTATCTCAATCACTCACTATTCACAGCGCATGCTCTACCCTACCCAACGACGATTGGTTATCGAAGAATTTTTGTTACGCAACATCCCAGTCTTAATTTTTTCGTCGAAGAATCTATAATCTATCTATCTAGTCTATCTATCTATCTAGTATAAT
>VOMN01034544.1:0-17544 GCA_014899125.1 Orchestia grillus
ATTCTGCCCTGATCGAGGGGTTTCCTAGCATAATTCTGCCCTACGCAGCGCACGAATAATTTCCCACAGGTGTCTACGGTAAAGTTAGGTATAGTTCATGGCCCAAATGATTATATTTTTATGGTGAAAGTGATTCTGCATTGATGGAGTAAGTTTTCGAAAATTTATCATTTATGCAAGGTCCAAGCTCAGCTACACTTATGGTTCATGTTAATATAAAATTGTGGTGCAAGTTGTCAGTTATTCATGGTCCAAGTTATTCAGTTTTTACGGTGTAAGTTATTGCTTGTTGAGGTCCAAGTTATTATTTATTCAAGCTCCGAGTTACTGTGCATATACGGTTTAAATTACTGTATATTTATGGAATCAGTTCTTATAATTTTACAACGCAATTTAGCACCTGTTAGATCCATTGCCAGCAAAATGAAAGTTTTGAGATTCAGTTAGACACTCAGATGCGCCGCAGGAACAAACCATCGGGCCAAAACTAAGCACTTGAAACCAGTTCCAATTTTTCTATGTACGACCGCAGATTTATTCTAGTTCTAACAAGCTCTCTTTTGTTGTTCGTATCAGGAAGCACCGAGCGGCGCTTGCAGCCGAAAGCCACCCATAAAATTTTGGAAGGAAATCTCAGCCGTGCGCTTACTAACCTGATTTCTGGAGCGACCGACCGGCCGGTCGGGCGCTTTCTTCACTTTTTGCTGACAAGTCTCCGCGAAAAAGCGGGCGCAGCGGCAGCCCCGATGGCCCGTTTTTGATACCACAAGGCAGCTCGATGCCAGCAGCGGGCCCTGCAAACTTGTCCGGGTTTTAGTGCATCTGACTTCTGAGATGATATTGGATTCGATAGCTCCAACTTTGGAGTAAAACAGAAACTTATACTATAATAAAATTGTAGTGTTTGCTGCGTAGGCGCCATTATTTCTTATAGCAGGAAAGAAGATCGCAGAAGATCCTCGTAGATTGAGGGCTCAACGTTCCCGAATAGTTCGAGGAGTTTGTTGTGTGCAGTTCGAGTCACTGTATAGATAGTAGTTGTATTTTTACCCAGCCTGTGTTTTCTAGAAAGAAGAATACGGATGATGAGAAAGACAATTTCATAGCTTTGAGCGGTAGGGCTTTAAGACAATTATTTTCGAATGTTCAAGGGCAGATTCACGTAAAACCGGTTGTTTCATGACTGACAAAAATAAGTTTAATCGAGTTCAAAAGAAGAATTATCAAGCTGTGGGCTCAAAAGCTCTAAATTTGTACATTTAAATTTATATCGTAAAAGACCTTAAATCATAAACACAAATTGAAGCTAACGCTGTAAGGTCATTTAAAATCAAAGTACTCAGCTTGGAGAATTAAATTACCTATAATGAAGATTCAAATCAGCCTTCCCACGTTTTCATTAGCAATGGTCTCGTCATTACCACTCTTCTCCCATGGAAAGTGCACCACAAAATTGGTTTCCGGAAGCAAAGTGTTCTCCAGCGATCGAGAGCTACCTCCTCATCTGACGCGTGGTCTGTGATGGTCTGTTTTTTAGGACAGCCAGGGGCTGCCCTGCAGACCTCGTTAATTAATTGTGGCGTACTCGGGGGGAGTCTGCAGCAGACATCAAAGAAAGCATCAGTCATTGGATGAAGCGCAAAAAATCAATTCGGACGACCTGTCAGTAGTTGAGAGCTTTCACATGTGTTTGTCAATCAAATTTTGGTGCCGTTATTAGTTTCTTGCCGCTTTTGTTGTGATTTTGAGTAGTAAATGTTTGATACGCATGTATTGCCTTTTGCAAAGCTTAGTGATGTTCTTGTTTGTTGCTTTGTTTTGGCCCAGTTAATACAGCATTAAAAGCCAGAACAGATATTAATATCCACGGTAGCGCTTTCTCTTGCAGGGCATTTTTTATCTCAGAAATTTTTGCAAGCTTCATAAAACTCGTCCCCACCAGACTTCAAGTTTCTCTACTTTGCTTACAATATTTGTTGTAGTGAAAAATACCTCAGAATCTTTAAAATAGAATTTTTAAATCGGAAACCGACTTAAAAAGGATGACACATTTTAAGTGTAACCAAAATTAGTGTTCAAAACTGATCAAACAGTCAGCAATTTAAGCAGGATCGCTCGGTCACAGACTGTATTATTTTGAGTCACTCAACAATAAAAACATGAAAGTTCATAGTCGCGATTGTGTTATTTTGTTTAAAATAGCAATGGAAATGTGACAGTTCGCAGTAACAGATTGGCTAATTTTAGACCATCCGTCCATGGCGGTGCTGCCCTCAGGTACGATGCAGCAATAGCTATCGGCCCCGAATCACCATTGCATTGTTTATGCATTCAATAACACCTGGCAAACTCAAGCAACTACTGGTCTTAGGAAACAAATTAACACTAGGGAACTTGATGAAACGACTTAAGTTCCATTGTTTTTTACTATAAAAGGGATGTTGCACACCCGTTCATTTTCTCAGAGAAGGCAGCTGTTAGCTGGCTGCAGCTAAACCCTTTCAGCGGCAGGGCTACCGCTGGACAAGCCTCGAGCTCCCAACAGGTGCAGGATCGCCTGTGTCCGTGAGACGGCATTCGCTGCCTTCAAAGTTCTTTGGCTCGGACTTTTGGATCACTCTCCTCAGTTTGCACGTCGAATCTGCTGCTGTCGTGAAAAAATTAGAGAACACGATCGTAAAATAAATATTATGTTAAAGAATCAACTGCAATTCATAGCACGCATATGTTGTATCCAGTGCACCAGTACTCGTGTAGTATTTTCAATCGAGATTGTGAGTCTAGGTTACTGTATCGGTTTTGGGGTTTCAGGTACAGGTAAGTTTTTATTCTGAGTTGCTTTCCTATGGTAGCAAACCATGGCTATAAGTGACAATATCAAGATTTTAGGTCAAAAGATAAACAGACTGATGAATTGTAGCTACAGCTATTCTTGGGCAAGTGCATCTGAGAAATTCTTTACTCCTGATATCTTTACAAACGCTAGTGTGTGCCTTAACATTTCGAATATTCTGGTGCCTTCACAAATACCAATGTCTTAACATTTCGAATAGTCTGACGCTTCTACAAATGCTAGTGCTATGATATTTCGAACTGTGTTGTAAGTTGATAAGTACCAACAGTTGAACAACAAGCCTTTTCTCTCTCAGTACACAGAAAAAAACGTGTCTCATTCAGGCATGCCTAAAAGTGTTTCTGCAGCAGCAAGCCCGCCTGCTCTGCCAGAGCCAAACACTCGGAAATCAAGTCTGCTTTCATTGCCCTTTAGCACATTAGAGCGAGCGTGCAAAACGTAAACATGTATGTCCTGCACCAGAAAATGGCTTGCGTAAAATTCCGCATTCTGCCTTCATTTTCAAAGCAGTAAATCCGTTGGGACTGAGCGGTTGCCGCCGCTGTTCTTTTCTCTGTTACTCTAATTTTTCCTAGAGACGGATCTGTTTGCATTAGTCTCAATTCGAGAAAATTATCACCATGCAATAAACAAGGCTTAGCCAAAACTTCGGTACAGACAGAGACGAACGATCGAACGAATGACGTCAGTTGCGGCGTTTGCGTTAAGCTACGCAGCGACTCTAAGAGGAACTTTTTACGAGATCATTTTGGGATTGCTGGAAGTTTTTCTTCCCCAGCGAGTAATTTAATTGAGCGCGTGGGCTCATCGCTTCTTATCAAGAGGAAATATCGAGTGAAGTCATCAGTTTTTCTCTTGTCCTCGAGTGGGGATATTAAGTGAAGTTATTAGCTCGTTATTTTTTCCCACGAGGGTGATGTAGCTGGAGCGATTCTTAGCATGTGATCATCCGTTAAGATTTATAGCGCTCGAAATTCTTTTACTATGATGCAGGAAATTTTTTTACAACTATTTGGCACCGGGCAGTGAAATTTTAACTCATTCTCGCAATTATTGGTGAACGTCATTTCAGTTTCTCCAGAGTTTCCACTTCCCGTTGCCTCTATACCGCCGTCATTGAGTATCATTTAATTCGAGATAATACTGCATTGCAGTCACTGAAGCACCAGCAAAACAGGGTTGATAATAATCGAAGTATCAGCGTGCAGTACTGCATAATACTATGACGTACATATACATAGAGCATGATGACATAACACATCATTTCTGACAAGAAGTCACCCTCATCGCCCCCAGTTAGTTAAGACTAGACAAATGCCGAGCAGCTGCCGCTCCACGGCGTATTTCTCCTTCACAGCAGAACCGAGATTGAACAATTTCAACCCTTCAATTTAAAATAGTAGTTTAAATACTTAATTACAACAAGTGGGGCATGAGGTTACAAATTTAGGACATGGATTCCTTGAACAATTTTAATGGAAATTTTCAACTACAGCTGCTTGTGCCCGAGTACGTTCTATTACGTTCTATCAATTTCTCAGTTTTTTTGTACTCCGAAGGCTGACACCGAGACCGTACTATCACACCGAGACCGCACTATCACACCGAGACCGTACTATCACACCGAGACCGCACTATCACACCGAGACCGCACTATCACACCGAGACCGCACTATCACACCGAGACCGCACTCTCACACCGAGACCGCACTATCACAGCGACACCGCACTATCGGCCTTGTTCCCAGATCCTAGCGCGAGCTGACAACCAGTTTTTCAGCTCTAATAGAAGAGTTAAATAACTCTTAAAAATTTACCATTTACTTACAGCCTAGGAAATTCATCATTCAATCATAGCCTAGGAAATTCATCTTTCAGTCATAGTCTAGACAATTAATCATTCAGTCATAGCCTAGGAAATTCATCATTTCTCATTCAGTCACAGCCTAGGCTTCTTAAAACACTCGGCCTACATCACGAATTTATGAGCCTATCAATTCAAAATGTGTTGGTTACCGGACACAGAGATTGAGCGGAAAATTCCCGTGGGAAATTAAATAAATCATAATGAGGCTGTCGTTTCTAAAGCCGAAAGAAATATTTTCCTGCACAAACTCTTCCATTTAAACTACAGTGAGAGAGACAGCTCTTATCCTACAGTCCCAGCTGTTTCTTTGCTGTGTTGCAAATGCATCAGATTATATCATTTGTTAGTTTTTACCATTCTAACAAGCACTCTTCGTTTTTCGTTACATAATTTCAGACACGCCAAGTAGCTTCCTTAACGCGTGTTCAGCCTGAAGCCCATCGTAATTCCTTTTATTTTCAGCCCTCTTTTCTAAATAGACTCACCGACCTACGAAACCTAGAAAAGGACTAAGTATCGAATTAATTCTTTGTTTATCCTACGGCAGCCTGAGAAGGTGAAGCAAATTGAATTACCGCCATCAATTGCCCTCTTATTGACCGTGGTATTTGTTCGAGAACCCTAATGGGAAATCGAAGAACAAATCGCGAGAAAATTCTTTCCCTCGATGTAATCAAAGGCACAGACTACTGCAGCTGAGGTCGCGGGCAGGTCGGGTCGGACCTATATTGTCCGAGCATCTTTATGCTACTAAAGGCCTGATATGTTTGCTTGTTTGTTTGCATGTGGCCTCGCCGTAATGTCTGCATTAAGCAGTTTGTGGACGCTATGCCAAATTTCCATACGTATTACAGCGATATTTACAATTGTTAACTATTCTCAGTCCATCTGCGGAACTGCTGGGTAGTGAGAGTAAGTTAAACTTTCGGATTAAAGACCGTAGACTTTCAATGAGCGTGTCACGGATGACGTACTCGTACTTGCAACTGTGATGATAGCATTGATGTATCATCCTGTCACGTGGCAAAGAAAATTAAATCATGATATATTATCAACTGATACTTAGTGTTAGTCTTATGAGAAGTGTATAACGCACGTAAGCGGGCTAAAAAGCAGGGTACTTTCCCTCTGTGGGAGATAAAGAAGGAGGCAAAATAAAATTTGTACTTTTTTGTACCACACATCGTAGTCTAATTAGCTTCGAACTATTCCTTCGTCAAATTCATCACAAATTATCTCCCGATGAGGAATACAACGCATCTGAGGGCTAAAATGTCCAGTTCTCGATGAAAGCTTGATTTCTCAACGGTACAATACCCTCATATACATACATACCGACCTGCAAATCCTTGCCTTTTAAATTGAAAGAACAATTTACGCAGATTCCAGAAAGCTCTCGTGCAAGTTACTCACTCGTGCGTCTGACAGCTGTTGACGGACACAGAATGTTTCAGAGCTCAGTGACGTTTTCGTACTAATACACTGGCAGACCGCGACGTGTATTTTGGCGCCCTCTGGCGGCTTGCACAGACGGAACGCAATCTTCCCGTTGACGTGTAAATAATTCCAAACAACCAGCCAACATGTGAATAGGTTTAGCCTAACATTGGACTTGAAAGCAAAATTCAACCCTCAATTTAACATGAAACATGCATTTAACCTTTAATTTCACTTGAAAAATGCATTCAACTTCTAATTTAACACAAGAAATTCATTTACCCTTCAATTTGATGCGAGAAACCCATTTAATCTTAAATTTCACATGGAATATGTATTTAACTTTTTATATGACATGAAAGAAATTTCAACTACCTACTTGATATGCTGATTAGTTTAATCTTCCAGTTGGCATGAAAATAAAGTCAACCTCTCATTTGACATGACGTAATAAATTAACCTTTCTGAACAATTGAAAATGACAGTAGCCTTTCACTAGACAAGATAGTAAATTTACCTTCATATATGGAATGTCAATAAATTTAACCTCACCTCTAAAATCACAGTAGATTTAAATTAACATTCAAATGAAAGCAAATTTAGCCTCACACACAGCATAGAAAAATTCAACCACAAAACGAACTTCAATTCTCAGTTGATGCTGAGCGTTGGTTGTTGGCGTGTGAGCATTGCTCGGAGTTGTTGGCGTGTGAGCATTGCTCGGAGTTCTTGGCGTGTGAGCATTGCTCGAAGTTGTTGGCGTGTGAGCATTGCTCAGATTTGTTGGTGTGTAGACATTGCTCGGATTTGTAGGCGTGTAGATATTGCGTCGAGCCAATCTATGTTAATTATTTATTAATAAATAAGGGTTACAGTCCCGATACGTACTCTCAGGAATTATTTTATCGTGGAATAATAATAATCATGATTATTATTGCAGTTAGTATTTCGAAAGTAATAGCGCTTGGTAACGAATTATTCACGAAAGAAGATAATGTTGAGTTCTGAACACCATTGCCATGGTACATTATAATATCTGAAAAATTCACTGCGATGAAAACGAATTTCAATGTGTTGAGGATTTCTATACCGGGATTGTTATTGAAAATAATTCAGTTTTTACATGCCAGATGTAGCGAAATGATTGGCAAGATGGATATTAAAAATAATATCTCGCTTTAAAAAAAAAACTGAAACACATAAGGTATGTTAGTGTAATGCCTGAATTTACAGAACAGAGAATAAACGCATGGAACAAAGTTATTTTATTTACTAATAAAAAACCTTAAAAGAAGCTATCAGATGTAAGTTAAATTGTCATATTTACAGGGAGCAGTTTTTACTGTAGAAGGTCTACCATTTACTGTAAGTACACTACTACATATAAGTGTACAACTGAATCTCTTTCTTCTAACAATTTATCTAATACTTGCCTCAGAGATAAAAAACAGATATTAGCTTTAGAAAGCAGCTTCAGTACAGGCTACCGAATTCGCGAATGAGAAGCGTGCCTCTACATGTGTTTCATTCATTAACGTAGTTTTACCGGAATCACTAAGAATATTTACTTTAGAAAACAGCTTCGGTAGAGATATTGAAATAGTACCTATAAAACTCTCATCTATCAAATTATAATTCATATATTAAAGTCCATATTAACAACCAGAATAACTACGAATATTCGCCCCGGAAAGCAATTTCATTATTCGGACGTCCGCCCATTTGTCAGCGCAGAGTTTTTTGCTCGAGAGAAAGTGCAGGAAGTGCGAGCGCTGAGGCAGCCCCTCGCCGGTACGACGCCCTACTTAATGCTGCCCTGCCATGCCCGGTCCTGATGCCCAGTTGCCAACTGCTGCCCTGCCATGCCCGGTCCTGATGCCCAGCTGCCAACTGCTGCCCTGCCATGCCCGGTCCTGATGCCCAGCTGCCAACTGCTGCCCTGCCATGCCCGGTCCTGATGCCCAGCTGCCAACTGCTGCCCTGCCATGCCCGATCATGATGCCCAGCTGCCAACTGGCCTCAGCTTCTGAGATGAAGCAGGTGATTGTCTTTTCACGTTATTATGATAAATATCGCAGTAGATACAAAAAAATGCAATTTCAAACACGGTCTTAACGAGAAATCGATCATTTGATTTTAAAATAACGATATATTTTTTCTCTGGTATTGCATTCGTAAAGCTCAAACACCGAAAAATTCACTTTCACATCCGTTGCAATTTTTTCAGGCCTACCTCTTAAATCGAGTTCGATTATTGACGAGGAGAAAGCGTTTGAAAAGCAGTATTATCTACTATTATAAATCACTTTCTTCGAAGAAAAAAAAATTATACCGTGCTAGACAACGACGGAGCGTGCTCTTCTTGCCCTAAAGTTAAAATGCTATTGCGAGCTGACATGCTATAAAAAATTTTAACGCATGACATTCATGGAATAAGCTTGCTGGTTAGAACTCAAAAAATCTTGCGACTCAAGCACGTAAAAACATTAATTTCAGGAGCCGATTTCCTGGGTGTCAAAGACACACTTTACTACCAACACTGATATGGCTTACAGGCTTCGTAGGAAAATCATTCTTGCCAGGAAAGTGTGTAGGTTGGGGCTGGTGGGGGCTCAGAAAAATGTGAAGTCAGTGAATTATATTTCGCGAATTTTTCAGTAATATGTTTTTGTTTTAGAGAAATGCTTGGACGTTTCAATTTTAATGTCTAAAATCCAGTCATCGAATCGTGCATGGCATGAGGATAGCGATTAGAATACAACTAATAGTAGTTTTGTAATATAAACAATATTTTTCAACATAACTGCTTGGGACATAAATTCCCATCAAGGTGTATTAAGAAAACAACACAGGAACGATATTTTAGATTCCTAACTAGTATTTCAAAAAGTACTTCATCACATTTCTGAAAATTTTATAGAAAAACTCATAAATGAACTTGTTTTACGTGTGAAGAAAGACATACTGAAATAATATGCAAGAAAATTCAAAGCTTCAAAGCTTAAAATCTGGGTTCTACTTTGCGACTTTTTATTCCAGGAATTCTGATGGTGAACACACACATTCAACAGTAGTACGTGTTTCCAACTGCAGCCCGAGACGAATTAAAATTCGTTTATCGGCTGCTCGAGGTTCATAACAGAGCCAGAATAATGTAAACAAATTCATGGGGCAAATGCGTTGTATTGCTTGTGTTTTTGATGAGTGTAAAACATGCGCTTCTAGCCATTGTTTGGCACTTAACGTCAGATAAATATTATAACATTCAGTGAACTCGATGCAGTCTTTGTTTTCTTCCCTTATGCGCGTATGAACATTTTCAACACACAACAGTCATTTTTAATTTGACGTCTGATAACACCACTGAATGTCAACGTGTAAACACTTACGTCCTGAGTCTGAGAGCTTTATTGAGAGTTCGAAAAGCTTGAAAATTTAATAATGCATTGCACGAAGATGGCGATATCAATGGAACTGACGAGCCCGTTCAGATTCTGTCAATGCTCGACACATGAAGTGTTTTGGAAATGGTTTACAAACTTTGAGAATATCCAGCACTTTATTAATTGATTTGAGCAATACTGGACTTCAGTAACAGGTGAAACTCCGGGAAGTTGGTTTAGGCAGAAATGAACGTAACATTTGAATGTTAAATCGCATTCCCAATAGCAAGAAGCGAAATCAATTGCAGCAATAGGAGAACGAGACAAGCAAGAATGACAAATATGCTGGCGAAAAATTTTAATTGAAAGGTCGCATATTACATAAAGCGTCTACTGTGACAAAAGAATAAATATTCGTGCAATAAAAAAACATAATTTTTAACAAAACATTTTTCCAATTCAAAATTGAGATGAGAAGTTACAGTCCCGCCGAAATTATAGGCTCATGAGTTAAGACAAAATGAACATGGGTCAAATTGAGGGGAGCAGGGGGGGAAACTGCACGCCACGCTCGTTGATTTAATAAAAGCAAAATTAAATATGATGTGAATATTAGATCATTTTTCCTTTTGCCAACATAAGCGCAGTGAAGTTAGGGTGGAAGACGTGCCTCTAAAAAAAGAGAAAGCGATCGGAGTTGTAAATACTTGAAAGAAGGCACTGCTAATCATAAAATGGCAGTTAAACAGAAGTTAGCACAACGAAATGGCAGTTTCAGGAAGTAGGGCTAATACAGCACGGCCCTGATGCCCAGCTGCCAACTGCTGCTCTACCATACCCGGTCCTGATGCCCAGCTGCCAACTGCTTCCCTACCATACCTCCCTACCGCCCCATTCACCTCCTTTACGTGAGGTAAACTACACAGTGTGTAGGCACGACAAAATGGCAGTTTCAGGCAGCAGTACACAACGAAATTACAGTTTCAGCTATTGTAAGCACAACAAAATAAACCCAACAGAGGGATGCACGCGTAGTTGCAGGAACAAGGACGTAGACCTATCCATCCTGCGGGAGACACACAATGGATCACCTGTACTAGGAGACGTAAAGACGATTATCAAAGACAAAAACACGTGCCTAAGAATGGATGAAGAGAGCCACAAGCCAATTCCCCTCCAAGACCGCCCCTCCACGGAGAACTCCTTGATTGAAAGCAAACAAGTTGGGGATTGAACGCTACCATCTGTGCTGAGCCTTGCGCTCGGAGGGCTGTGAGGGGCGCGGGCGAGGCTGGTCTCCGGTGCACAGCTACGGCGAAAACGAAGAGTTCTTTGGTCGCGTACAAAGTGTTGGGAAATTGGAAGGAGGCTTGAATGGCGTGACTGTGTTGTATGTGTCTTGTATGCTCACGCTAGGACGACTATGCAAAAAACACACGATGGCCTCCAGTGCACTGCGTGGATTTAAATAAATGTATTTTTTGATCATGTAGAAAGTTCTAGAAAATGGAAGAAGATTTGACTGGCTGTGTTCATCATGTGTCTTGCTTCTACTGTTTTTTTCGCTTTATAATTTTGTAAAAAAAATCAATTTCGTTCTTTACAGACGGGTGCCCGTGCAGCGCACCGCTAGCGACACCGGACTGTTGAAGTCTCAAGTCGGACTCGGGCCGGTAGAGGCGACCGTGTGGACAGCTGTGAGTGACGGAGGTCTTTCGGATGTGCACTTATTCTAAAATATGTATATTTTTCATTTGAAATCATTTTATCAAGGTATAGGGAACGCTCGACAACCATTGGGGGATATATATGGGAAATGCTAGGCAACGATGGGGTCATCTGCTATAAGAACGACTAAGCAATCATTGTGTTATCAGGTATTGGAAATGTTTGACAATTATTGGGTGATCTAAGGAACACTGGGTAAACATTGGGGTTACCTACTCTATGAATCCAAAATAGATAAAAAACATTGGAAGTAGTTTAGAAAAAACATTAGAAAAAACATTGGGAAAAGCATTGGAAAAAGCATTGGAAAAAGGATTGGAAGTAGTTACGAAAGCTTTGAATGGAATTTGAAGGTCTTGACCCATAGCCATATCAATTCTTTCATAATGTTAGTTGTCTTCTCCTTCAACTCTATGAGTGAAATTGCTTTTTTATTTCAGTTTTTCTCCACAGCTTTCATGCAATTTTGAAATCATTTTCAACGTACCGATCAAATAAACTTGCTTTATTCCATTTGTTTTAAATTTTCATGTTCATCCCGATGTGATGAATGGAAATACCATTCAATTTTCAGAAACAGAATGTTTCATTCTTTAAAAGTCAAAATGTTCCCTCTATTATCACAAACTATTAAGTCTGTCATGTATTAAGAATTTTTTTCGTTTATCTTTTTCAGTTGTGCTTTTTTTTCAACATCGCATGAACTAAGCCCTTCTATCCTTTACGGGGACACTGGTGATTTCTATCGGACTAAAAATGTTTGAGTTGAATTTCTGTCGAATTAGAGATGCTTTCAATGAAGAACTTTACTTTTTTTGGTGCTTCATGTACTTTGCATGAATTAGTTTCTTTCGAATTTGAGATGCATCAATGAAATTTCTCTCTATTGAATTAGAAATAATTTCAACGAGATACATCACCAAACAGTTTTATCGGGTTATGGTTACCGGGAATGTAATGCGTTCCTTTACTTTTCGAGTTGAGTAATGGTACAATGACCATTTGGCTCTTGTAACTGTGTCTCCAGGCCTGCGTGCTGTGCGCGTGCTGGCCGGAGACGCGGATGACACGTGCCCACGCCTGGAAGTGTGCGCCCGCACCACGAGCGCGGCCCTCGGTGAGTCAATGGGTAAACCCGATCACTTCGTCTCAGTCCTAAGTGCTCAACATTCTAACTAATTGAAGAATTTATAATAATTAAGTTGTAAGAAAAATCAACTAATTAAAATTAATTAATGATGAAAAAATTACTTATTAACTAAAATAATTTAACAAAATCATAATTAATTTGACTCAATTGAATAATGACTTTGTTGAAGTCGTTAGCCCTCAACATTCTAAGTAACATAAGAATTCCTGATTCCTATAAGAAAACGGAAATTCTAGTTCAGGTGTGTAAACTGTTCTGATGTCTTCGTTGGAGTCGTAAGTTTTCAACATTCTAAGAAACATAAGTATTTTTAACATAATGAATTGAAAAGAAAATGCAAGTCCTGGTGAGTATATAGTTCTAATGACTTTGTTGAAGTCGTAAGTTCTCAACATTCTAAGTTAAATAAGAATTTAAGATAAACTTTCTCTAGTGTGAAATGCATTTTACGTTATCTTATTTCGGTATTCTATGGTATATAAAAATTCAAATCTATCTTACTTAACAAGTAATGAAATTTTTTGCTATTAACTTTAACATTCAATGCAATATTAGACTTTGATGTAACTTCATTCAGCATGGAATGATGCATGCCAACTCATTTCGGTATTCTCGGTGACATAAGAATTTCTAATCTCCTCATTTCATGGCTTGGTGTACATATATGTTCAGCACGAACACTCAGCATTCTCTTCAGCATGGCCCATAATATATTAATTCAAATCAGCCACCTACGGCATTAAATACCCGAGTACTCGTATGTAAGCTAACTTTGATGTTTTAAGTGTTATAAGAGTTTCAACCTGATGTACATCACTCACCACACGTTCGTCCTACATGAGTAAAAAAAACAATTCCAGAGCACGCTCTTCCTGCACATGTCGTCTTACAATCTCCCTTTATTTGTAAATATATGTAGTGTATTAAAAATTTGAGTGAATATTGTTTACTTCGCTGTAATAAATAACAGCTATTCTGGAAAATAAGACAAACTCGCGTTAAAAGTACAGCCCTTACATTGAACACTTATTATAATTGTATAAACCACTCTGAAGTTCCTCGGACCTATGTTCTCCATATGAGTTGGTTGCAACGCTTCATTTTTCCTTGTTCTTCTACTACCCTTTCCCAATAGCATGGGTAATTGCATCTAATGTATACTTTTTTGACCTAAGGTGAAAGCTTGATTTATAATCTATAGAAAATGTTCACTGCTGCTCGAATACTTCACTCGCTTCTGCAATTCACTTTTGATGTGGGTTGTGAAAGTTTTTTCTCCCTTTGCTTGACCATCATTTTGCTGATATGGATTTTGTAGATATTAATAAATGACCACTTTGAATGCGAGCATAAGAATCATCCATTAGGTACATGTTATTCAGTTGAAACTTCACACCTCGTGTACTAAAGGCTATCATAAATTATGCACATAATTCGCTTCAAAATTATTAAATGTTTCATCAAGTTAGAAGGAGAAGACAGGGACTTTTTAAAAACACCGTTCACTGTATCAGGACTGCTGTTTCAATGTCTTTATTTTCGCTAAGTTCAATTAGCATTGCGATTCAGCAAGAGATGATAGATACAACGATAAGAGTTAGGTTGCATTAATAATAAAAAACGATTGTATTGTAATATGAAGTACATCCTTAATAATACCAACATAACGCATGAATGGCGTACGAAGTTGCGTCACAGCATAACGATCTCGCTGTAACATGGCTCGTTACGCTGCCATTCAGGTTTACATGATTTATAAAAGCCTGAATTTGAACTTTTCTTGGACATTTTTAGTCTGATAGGAATCACTAGTGTCCCCGTAAAGGATAGAAGGGCTTAGTTCATGCGATGTTAAAAAAAAGCACAACTGAAAAAAAACAAACGAAAAAAATCCTAAACACATGACAGACTTAATAGTTTGTGATAATAGAGGGAACATTTTGCCTTTTAAAGAATGAAACATTCTGTTTCTGAAAATTGAATAGGATTTCCATTCATCATATGGGGATGAACATGAAAATTTAAAACAAATAGAATAAACCAAGTTTATTTGATCGGTACGTCGAAAATGATTTCAAGATAGTATGAAAGCTGTAGAGAAAAACTAAAATAAAAATGTAATTTCACTCATAGAGTTGCGTACACTACCGACGATCAGCCTTCATCGTCTTCAATTCTCGAAACTGTCCATGATTGTTGTGAAAAGAAATTTTTGTAGCAGCCTCTAAATTTGTCCTGACTCGGGAATGAAAGTTAAGATCGGGATATTCGAAGAGCGTTTCTGCACAAATTTTCCCATCAAGTACGTCTAGAAAGCAGAACATTCTAAGAAGAGATACTGGTGCGCACAGAAGCATTTAATTCCAAAGGAAAGAATAACATTAATTTACAAGCCAATTTATTCGGAGACGGTCGCTCAAGTCGGGAAACGTAACATCTGATGAACAGAAGGCGTCCTGAAAGATTGCTCATCATTTGTCGCCAGTTTCCGTCAATTGGTTAACCATCGCCTTCCATTGCATGACTTATTTCGCTAAATTTCACTCATTGCGTTGCACGTAGACATGAACCGATCAAAAACCAAAATGAGATATCAACTGAAGGCATTTACCCGTTTCAGGGAGGGATGCGATGGCTACTCGTCTTGCTGCTACTCTATTGCCGGCGCTGTCGAAGCGACCCAACTTCTTCTGCCTCGACCACATGGCAGTCGCGGACCGATTCGTCTCCCGCATTGCAAGAAACTTCGCTCTTCAGACACCAAGTCGCAGCCCACGATCCTCAAACGATGATGCTCGGAAATGAACCGTACGATGACACAGAGGCTCGGAGCAGCAACTTGATGGGATTCATTAATGGAAACGTTCGTCGTAAACACGATGGTTCGCTTCCAAATCTTCACGATGAGCGCAATTTTTTCACACCTGAGCCATCGAGTACATCGCATCCATCATCCCTCATTAGAAAAATGGGCCGACCATCCCTTCCCGTGTACAACGTGGACGTTAGGAATCTTCCGACCCTAGATCAAATCCAAGCTCGAACTACAAGTGCAGTTCCTTTGGCACCGTTTTCACATGGCGATCTCAACCACCAAAGTCTTCAAAATCGAGCTTACCAACACAGTTTGTTTAACTTAGAGTCAATACTGGGACCAAGAATGACTATAGAACGACACCCGGCAGCATTTTTCAATCCGAATCAAGGCGATGAGCGCGATGCCGTTCTTCGACCATATAAATCCCTGCCAGCGCTTGGCCAGCCAACGCTTCCAGCGTTTGGTGTGTTGCACTCATTTGCACGATCTGGTGCTCACCATAAGCTTTCAAATCCAGGAGATCTTTCGAAAATGCACGATTTAGGTCAGGACACGGGCACGTACGAACAACAAGTTTCCTCGAAACAGATGCAAACAATCTCACCGGCTCCCAAATCAAAAGAAAGTAATGAAACCAGCGCTGAAAAGCAAAGCCCTGCCGTTGAGATGCCCACCATTATCAATCATATCCACATCACAAGAAGAAAGCGAAAACCAAAATCGAGCGATGAGACGAAAACTGTTTCTAAAGAAGCCTACTTAATTTATGATGATGATCGTGATGATATTCTTTATGACTACCCGACCTACGATGAAGTCGTGCAACGCATGAGGCTGTCTCCTTTACGTAGATCTGACTTCATTCCAAAATCGTACGATAGCTCCTCTATTTCTCCCTATTTACATAAACCAATCCATCACTTGGAGCAATTCGCTAGTGGCAGGTCTCTTTCTCTCTCAAAGGATGACATTCTAAAAGATATATTAGAGTCAAGGTTGAAGGCAAGACAAAATGATTTCATCTTCACACCTGCAGAAGAATTACCACCGCAATATCGATATAAATTGTCATCTCCTGGATACAAGGCCGAGGATATTAAAAAGGATAAAAAAGACACATCCGTCACCATTAATGGATTACTTGACGCCGTTGCAAATTTTTTCGGTCATCATGACAGATCTAAAGAAAAAGAGGCGACAGAGGAACAAAAAAGTGACAAAACCCAGACACGAGATCGTTTCGAGAAATTCATCAGTGACATGGATGACAGAACATTCGATTCATATTTTTCAGGTAAGAATTTGGAAAGTCACGAGGAAGAGTCGGCAAATAAGAAAAACGAGCGCGAGTTTCAAAAAGAAAAAGAAAAATTCGAAGAAATCGCTAATAAATTAGCTCATAAGTTTGTATCAACGCTTCTTGAAAACTATCCAAATATTGCTAATCCAAACTCAGTTATCCTTGAGTCACATGAAAAAGACCAGCTACGACCTAGAGCATCTATTGAAAATGGAGAAAATAAAAGTACTGTAGAAAAAGGACTACGATATTTTCTTGATAACATCCATCAGTTTAGTGAAAGATATTCAGGAAAGACGAGAGAATGGGCGGATTATATGGGCAATATTATGTCAGAAAGCTTCTCACAGGCTTTCGCGAGTCCCAGCAGAGACTACGAGAGCTACGTTCCCGCTAGGCCTGGCACCATGAGCAATCGAGGTGCGGATTACTATGGTGAAGATGAGGCTGGCGAAATCGGAAAACCTCATTATGCGGGCACTGAGAACGGATTCATGGAAGAATATGGCGCTGAAGGTCCGAGAGAAAGAGGAAACATTCCCGAGGCCCAAGTTGCCGGCTTTAGGGAAGGTGCTGGTCATAGTGATCAGGGCCAGTATTTCAACGAGTTTGATATCAGTGAAAGAAGTGGCTTTGGAGGAGGTTTTGCTAGTGCTAGTGGCAATAGGCTTGCTGGCGGATACAACAGTGGCCACGGAAGTGGCTATAGTGGCGCCCAAGGAAGTGGATTTGGAGGCGGCTATGGAGGTGCCCCAGGAAGTGGATTTAGAAGTGGTCATGGAGGTGCCCAAGGAAGTGGATTTGGAGGTGGTTATGGAGGTGCCCAAGAAAGTGGATTTGGAGGCGGCTATGGAGGGGCCCAAGGAAGTGGATTTGGAGGTGGTTATGGAGGTGCCCAAGGAAATGGATTTGGAGGTGGTTATGGGGGTGCCCAAGTAAGTGGATTTGGAGGTGGTTATGGGGCTGCCCAAGGAAGTGGATTTGGAGGTGGTTATGGGGTTGCCCAA
>VOMN01034550.1:0-15724 GCA_014899125.1 Orchestia grillus
GAGAGAATGCGATGGTTCCCTGGACGTCTTCAAGAAGAAGCTGGACAATTTTTTACCAGCTGTCCCTGATAGGCCTCCCTTGCCTCACAATCATCTGACGGCGGAGGGAAACGGTCTCCTACAACAGCTCGCGGATATGCGATGGGACACCATGCACACAAACCGGCGGCACCCCAATGTGGCCAGGGCATAGAGGCCCAAACATTTTCAAGATATTCAAGATATTAGGGACGCGGTAGATCCTGGACGTCTGGTTGTCTGAGTATCACCGAATAGGCTTCACGTTAAGTTTTACTGACCATGAACCCCTCGGGTTGCTTATGTTGATGTGGGGAGCCAGTGTAAGGCCGATCCTTTCTCAGGCGAAGACATACAGCGAATTCGTGCACTAGTCGGACGGTGTTTTCAATGGCTTTTAAGTTACTACGTCTTGAGATTCTCGCACGGAGGGGGTTGATTGGCTGCTCTGGTCGTGAACTTAGGAAGAGCAAGAGCCCCTCTTGAGTCTCTGGCAGTACGGGCGGGTATCGCGGGGTTTCGTCGGAGTGGGGCGGTGGGTGTCTCTATAAGAAGTCTGGTCCCTTTTTTCCCAGTGTTCAGGGGAGGCAGTCCGGTTTGACCACTCGAGTGGCTACGTCGGCACGATTAGAGTCGATGGGCTCGTATCGCCGTTATGTGGGTCTACTGTGTGCTTTGATGAGTTCGATTTTTCGACTCGTGTAACGGGAGGACCGTTTTGATGACAACTTGTCGTCTGGTCTTTCTGTAAGTACGTCACCTGGGTCGCTCAGAATCCTTTTTTCATCCTTGGCAGAGTTGAAAGAGGGGCAGACGGGCGGATGTTCTAACTGGTAACAGGTGAGGAGAGATTGTTAGTTGGTAAGGGTTTAGGACTGGGCTCACCTACGAGTGAGCAGCGCAATTGCGTTTGTACAACATAAGGGAAGCCCATTCCGAAGCTGCTAGGTTTTACAGCTACCCCGGCGTCCCTGCTTATTAAAAGTAAGACTTTGGTATGGTCATCTACTGGCTCGATATTGTGGGCCAGGTGGACGAGACTGGGTAAGGCAATTATTTCCTTAGGGGATACATCAGACTTTGTATCGGGCAAGAAAGAATTTGTCAGGACGTTAGGTAAGTTGTATATTTTGGTTCCCCTCATACCCCGTACTCTAAGCCCTGCTTTTTTTTAGCTTCGTACTGTGGTTTGACTATCTCGTGCGGCAATCCTGAGTAAATAATTTTTTGTCGCGGTCTCAACATCGAACAATTTGGCTACTTTTGGTAAGGCAAAGGAGGTATTGGACTGAGGGTCCAATATGGCATAGCACCGGAAGACCTTATCAGACCCGAACATCGACAGAGTTATTTGGACGGTTTGTGAGCAACTCCAACTCGGACAATCACACTGCACAGTACGAGGTTGGAGATGAGGGCGTTGTTGGTCGTTGCTGATTGATGTCCCTCGTATGAAGCCTGTCGGGTGTAGTCGTTCTCGGGTGTGACCGACGAAGGTTCGTTCCTTGGTCGGAAGGTGTCAGCGTTGGGGTTTAGACTTCTGAATGGTCCGTCTTTGTGGAGAGCGGTTGCGTGGCTCCCTTTGTAGTGTTCACAAACATTAGTAACCGAGCATTCGGCAATTCTGTGATGTTTGAGACATCGGAAACAGCGTTTATTGTCCTTCGCAAATGCCCGCTTTGATTGATACGGGAGCAGCTCAAATTAACGACACATGGATATTGTGTGTCCCTCTTTCTTGTGATATGCACATTTTTCTACACATGTCTTCGTGAGGTAGGTCCGGGCGTTTTTGTGTGTTGTATAGGATGTTCGACTCGTTTCATTGTTGTGGTGTGACGAGATAAGGTTCGTGTACGAAAATGTGAAAAAATGGTAAACGTGAAATATTTCTATTCCTACAGAACAAAGATGAAACTTTAATTGCATTGACACAACTAGTAAATGACCACGACATTGAAATGGACAATTAGCAAGATTGATTGAAATTTGGCATTGATTAAAGAAATATGATAAATTATACAATATCAACGAACCAGATCGTCAAGGGTTGAGAGGTCGCTTTATACCCCTCATATACATATATCAATGCACATATTGACCCACAGAAGAAGGGAATAAATCAACACACACTGAATTAAATCGCACTGACTATTGTATTCATGTCACGGGAAAGTAAATGGCAGACTATAACAAGCACATGGAACGCACATGGATGTTCAGCGAGAATTGAACGATATGTTAGCACCGATGATATGAATAAGCAGGTCGCTATAAATAAATCGCTTGCAAAGTTAAAAAACATGTTGCGTTAAAGGAAATCAAATGCTGCAGATATCACATTGGACAACACAAAACTAAAACAATGCAATTTACGTCGACCCCGACCCATTCGCAATTGCATTACATGTTCGAGATTATTCCTAAATTCTCCGCTAATTCATAGGAACATTTGCACTTTATCGTTGTCGTGCGCGTACTACAATGATGAGTTCTAATTACTGATTCCTGCGTGATACAATGCCCATGTAGCGCCCTGCCAGCTATGGCTGTGGAACCGTTTCCACTCAAAATGAGGCACTATGATCCCTTCCTGACTGCTGCGACGCTGACGACGCGCGTGTGGCTCCTGTTTGTAGCGGTTCGGTGATACAACTTCCACTGACGATGTATAGCGGCTCACGGTAGCTTACGACTATGTGCGTTAATTTTAAGGCAGAAGATACTCTGGAGGTACTAGAATTCCCGGCTGAATGAATGTACGTGGCGCGGCGAGACGGTGTGGTAAATTGATCGGAACTTAATTGCGGGACAGTGTTGTAGAATTTGTATGCCGATTAGTGAGGTAATACGCAAGAAGCTGCAGGTTACTTGACTGTCTACAACTCCACTGCTTTTCTAAGATCTCGTTACAAATTCGTCTTATGTGCGGGCCAGCGGCCCACAAGGGCTCACCCCCGGCTACGGCCCTCTCTCTGCAGCTCCCAAACCGAACTCCCGTGCTACGTTTGAGAATTTCAACTTTTCTGACGCCGCGCATGTTTTCTTCAACCCTCTTTCTTGATTGGTGAATTTAAGTCCACTTGTCTTAAAATCTACTTCTACGTCATGCCCAGTTTAACCATCTGCGCCAGTCTTGATTTCTTTCACCCTCACGTCACTCTCAAGTGTCCAAAATCCCGCCAACAGCTCTTCGATGAATGAATGTTCTGTACGGGCTTGTTGTAAATTCTGCGGTTGAACTGTATATACCTGTAACTCTGGAAGACCTTTCTTTAAACTAGTTCTGTTCGAAGAGCCACAGAACCCACTTCACTTTGATATGTTTGGAGATTAATGTGTTGCTCTACGAACTAAAAATCTCAACGAAAGTTTGGTAAATATTGCCCGTAAAATATTTAGGTAGTTCCTAAAATTATTTCGCCCGATTACAATTTTTCAAGCCAAAGTTAATATCCTAAAAATCTACAGTATATTCCTAATTACACCACAGTGGTGGTTTGGGGTTTGGCGGTAGTTTGGTTTGTAGAGGTGCCTAGTCTGTTGTTGTAGGAATTGTATGAAGGTGTCGAGTGTGCGATGTGTGGCGCCGGACCTTTCTTCGTAGTTGTTGCCGTAGGTTTTCCATTTGTCTAAAAGGGCCCCTGGTAGTTTGCTGACCATCTTGTGGAGACCGATCGGTAGATCCAGGTACGCTAGTTCAGGAGTAGATTTCATCACTTTGGTGGTCACCTTCAGAAGGTCGAGGAAGTCGTAGAACCTATCCTGGTCGGAGGTGTTCTTTATGGGAGGGGAGGGGTAGGTTGGGAGGAGGAAGGGATCTATCCAGGCGATCATCGTTCTTGCTATGTCGGAATCTTTCCCTTATCGTTCGTGGAGTGTCTTTCAGTTGTCGTGGTCAGTTCGTAGGGGGTCGTCGCTGTAGCAGTCCGATACATCTTGAATCACTTTTCGCGGCCGACCGGTTGTGTTGGTAAGTATTCCATTGATGACTCGGCTCCCATAGCCGTCATACCGACTGACGTAATGTGATGCATCATGAAACCGACCCAAGTTCTGAAGTTCAGCACGCTGCCGTCGAAAGGTATACAGACCGTTTTTTTAACCAGTTCTGCTTGTGCACGAAGCGTATAGCGGCCTCCGTGGATTGAAGGACTGCTATCGCCACATTGTATGTCGTGCTGTTGAGTCTGGTCGGTTCGTGTTCTCTCCACTGTGCCTGAGGTATGGTTTGATGTCGTTGTTAGGTTAGATGCTTTCCTTGAAGGCACATGGTGGCGGCTGTGTCAGGGGAGGAGGGGGCTCGGGTTCTTCGCTTGTCTGCTCTGATGATCGGATGTGGTCAATATGTCTCCTTAGTAGATTGGGCGATACAGGCTGTGAATCGCGGTTTCTTCGGTGATAGTGTTCAGCACGTCTGCTCTCTTGTCCTCTGCGTGGGCACTGGTCCTTCGTGTCACCAGGGGTTGTTCATGCTCCTGCAGAAATTTGGCACCCACCACGTTCGATTCAACGGCGCGTTGCTCTTGTCTGGAGGCTACGCTGGATGTTCTGGTGGAGGGCAGCGATAGGGCGTCGAACTGGGTCGCTGCAATTTGTATGTTGACGAATGTGAGTTCTTGTTTCATCTCGGTGAAAAGGGCCGTTTTTTCTTTATCGGGTGCTAAGTGCCTCCTCCTGGTGATAGTTTTTAAAAACCTTCGTGCCAAAGCCTCGTTAGCAGTTTTGAACTCTGCGTAAACTTCTTTGATATTTTCACCATATTGTCTAATATGATCTGCTTCCTCTGAGAGTAGGCTATCGCCATCTGTTAGTGCCTTCAATTGTTGGCGTTTATCATCTCCTATGTCCTCAAGAGCCTGCATTCTGGGGACCAGGGGTCTTAAGCTGGACCTGTTGGACGGGATGGCGGCAATTTTAGACGAAGAATGAGTAATCTGGAGCGTCACCGTCGCTCTTTGCTGTGTCTCGGTTTGTTTGAGCGAGTTTGAACTCAGATGCTCAACTCCGGCTCAGTTCTGAGGCTAAACTCCGGCGACAGTGCTGCTAGGAGGCTGATGTTATGCAGCTCCTTGGCATGTGATCAGACGCTCCAGCTTGTGGTGACTCTCAGTAGTAAGGAAGCACTTTGCATAAAAAGATCACTGACATTGGCTGGACGGTCAACATGGTATGGAAGAGAGACTTGTCAGACTTGTCCACGTTCTTGAACTTTATTCACTTTCATCCATTTGAGTCTTGATTTTTTAAATTCTTTTAAATACTTCCCTCGTCCACTGTTTTGTTTAGAGTGATTTGAAGCTCGGGCTCGCACGTTCTGAGTGTTGCCACCCGGAAGGCGTGGGGTACACTCAAGATTATGACTGCCAAAGGTGTGCGGTGCTCGGATTAATTTTATTAAAATCCGTGGAACATGGGTGACTACGGCGTAAAGCATTTAATGCGACGTTTAATTGGACAATCATGTTTTAAAAAAATACCAGGCAAACTAAAATGCGAAGAAGAATCAATACTTTAATAACGCAAAAGCTTACAACATATTTTATATTGATCGCTTCTTACAAAGAAATTCTAGAATTTTGAGCTTTAAGTTTCAGTAAAATGTTTTAAATTGAGCATAGAGTAACTTAAGACCTGAAATAAATTTTTTTATTGTCTGACAGCCGTCGTGTAAACATTGCGATTAGGGGGAAAAAAAACTTATTTATCAAGACTTCTGTAAACACATTGTAGACCATCGTACAAATGGTGTTGCTAAAGAAAGATATACTATCATTTAGGCGTACCATTGAGTTCACTTGACTCATAATTTGGCACTGGAAATCTTATCATTTCATCTGTCCTCAAATTAGTTCCAATCGTCCTAGGTAGATAACAGAACGTGCAGCTCAGAAATTGGAGAAAAAGGTTGGTAATGAACCCCGGGTTATTATAAAAGAATTTCAGGATGATCTAAAAGAAGTGGTGTTAAAATGAGCACATATACAATTAGTTTGTCATTTTGCCGATATGTCTTCTCGAGGTTTTCAAGGAAAACGCCGTTTCTAAAGATAAAGCTCGTATTTTTGTCGGATCACTTTTCCAAACGAGCATCTCACCAAGCCTTAGTCATTTTGCGAAGATGTACTGTGGTCAGACGAAAAAAAAAACTTTTTCGTCGTAATGCTGTGGCAAAAACATGAAGAACATTCGCTAAAGAATACTATTCCGGCAGTCACATTTGGAGACGAATCATTTATGGTCTGGGGTAGCATTAGTGCCTCAGGTGTAGAAAGTTTTGAAATAATAGAAGGAAGAATGGATCTTGTTTATTATAGAGGTAATTTGCCTATAAATTCATGTCAAAGTGCAGGATCACTCACTTAAAAGCCAGGTTGTTTTCTCAACACGCAAAGTTCGTGAAAAGCTAATATTAACTTGGTTAAGTAAGAAGGAATACATGTTCTGAAATGGGTAGGCCAATCTTCAGAAAATAACCAAAACTTCTCGTAAATAATGAAAAAGTATTAGCCAGAAACATGCAATTAAGAATTTTACAGTGGACTGCTCCAAAGCTTACAGGTGGTATTATGAAGCAAAGGTTACGGTAAAATATGAAAAATTAATTTTATTAACGTGTTGAAACTTTTACGCTGTAAACGAATTACTTTTTCATCATTGGGTAATTTCCATATTATTTTTTAAACTACAATTATCTTTTTAAATGCCCCATGGAATATTTTATCGGTAGTTGAATTTTCATTACCCCAAGTTTATTAAAAATAAGCTAAAAAAACATGTTCCCCACGTTTTGTAAATTTTTACATGACACTCTATGCCCGACAAGAACACTCAATGACCCTGGAGTAGTTACATACTTCTCTATTCAACTACATTCAATAAGAACATTAGGATTTTGCCGCAACTCAGGAATATCTCTGTCCAATCCAAAATGAAGTAACACTATGCAATTACGGCGGGAATTTCGGGTAAGTGAGACATGATATCGCTTCGTAATATAAACCTCTCTAGTCCTCATGTGCCAGGGCTCCACCTACAACTTTCAAAAATCAGCAATGAGTGAGGAAAAGTACCAGTCATTTTGACGCAAATGATACAAATTTGGTACTTTTCGAACAAATGAGGAATTAACAAGCACAAGTTCAGGCACTGATGGATTTGCGTGCTCAGTATATTCAATCGTATTTTAATAAACATGTTCCGAGGTTTATATTGTTCATAGTTCTAGAGTGATTTGAATCTGATTGGTTCGGAAATCAGTTTTGACAAGCCTAATTTTTCTGTTAACAAGGATCTTGCTAATTTTAGCATAGCCGTTAAATGGCCTAACTCTGACTGTCACCTGAGATTTCAAATTAAATCCACTTTATTTTCTGTCAATAAGTTGTCACCATCTCACTTTACCTTAGGCCTAATGTTAGCGTCCTGTGAGTTAATCGCAAAATGTGCTGCTCTTAAACTGTAGATATAGAGAATGGGCATCGAAATTGACAAAATTGTAGTATTCCGTGGTACGATTGTAGCAAGCCTCGCAGAAAAAAACTAGTAGCAATTTATTTTAAACTGTTCAATACAATTGCAATAATCCCTGCAGGATTAAGTAGAGATGCATTAGAGTCGAGGCGAGTGTGTCATTGAGAACGTGGTTGAAAACACTCGGCCCCGCACAACACGAGGACTGCAACGATAGGTTTTGGTAGCCACACTTGACCTCACCGGTCTAATTTAGAGGAAAACTCCGCTGATAATTTTTGTCATACACTTTGCATTCTTTGAAGTGAGAAAATTTCCTACATCCAAACTTTCAGGAGTCGATTATGAACACTTTGCAACACATATTTTTATCAGAAAAGTAGGCATGAAAATTGTTTCTTTCCAATTCCATGTTCATGTTCGTACTACGCTAGAGGAGGACAGCAAAGCATATTTTCAGGTTGCAGTGAAAGTTTTGTCCGTTTTTTGAGTTATAATTTCAGGGCATCGGCAAACCAAATTAACTTTTAAATGACACATGTGTAGCCATCTACATAGCTAAAATAGTATTTCTGCTTTCAGATTTTGTAATAGTTATTATGATAAATAACTATTATTTCCCTATAAGTACATTCTAAGTTAAGAACACATTAGGCATACTTGCTGTGCGAATTTAAGAATGGTAGTACAGCAATTTCAGCAGTAAGTATGAAATGATGTGGGTAAAAAAACATTTAAAAGATGGTTTTCACGTTTCAAAATGAATGACTTCAGTCTATGGGACGAACCAAGAAAGGACTCTCCAAAGTGCACAACTCTGAGTAATTGTAGGATGTCATTGATGAAAACCCAACCAGTAAAACAAGAGAACTGAATAAGGAGTTTATTAAGAACCATATGACTACACATCGTAAAATGATAAGGCTTGGTAAAGTGTTCAAAGCTGGAAAATGAGTCCCACCCGATCTTTCAGAAAAACAATCGCCAACAGTGTGTCAACTGCTGTGTCTCACTCCGTTGTCGTCCTTCAAACAGCTTGCATAGACAGAATAGTCAGTAGAAATGAGAAGAGGATGCTCTACAATAACATTAAGCATCAAAGATAGTAGCTACGGTTCAGCCGTATTTCAAAGCCTATTCCACAGCCTCAAAAATTGTTTTCGAAAAAAATATTTTGTGTGCATGGTCGGACATGAAGGGAATTGTTCAATATGAGCAGTTAGGTGATAATCAAACAATAACATCTGAAGTTTACTCCAGCAGCTAAGCCATTTAAAGCAGTTCAGCAGTTCTCTAGCTATATTAGCTGGGTTTTCATCAACGACAACCTGCAATTCCTCAGAATTTAGTCTTTTGGAGAGTCCTTTTCTTGGTTCATGTTTTAGACTGAAGTCATCCTTTTTGAAACTTGAGAACTATCTTCTACAGGTCTTTTCATTCCCCACGATATTTCTACAAGTGTCTTTGAACGATCTTGCTGCTTAAATAGCTCTATTACCCTTCTGAAATTCATACAGGAAAATATGCTTCGCATGTTCTTTACTTGGAGTTTACATTTAGGTCGAAAATAGTTCCTCATTATAATAATTATTGCAAGATCTGAAAGAAGAAATATTGTTTTAGCGATTTAGATGACAACAAATATGCTACCTGTAAGTTAAATTGGTGTAATCGTGCCATAAAATTATAACTCAGAAATCGGACTGCACTTTCGCTACAACCTGATAGTTATTACCACAGCATTCAGTAATATTTCACAGATTTGACCCCCGCTGTAGGTGGTTGTGCAGCACGTCAGCGTCGTGAAAACCAACAGCCACGTGTAAATGCATAGCTCGTGATTAGAAGCGCGGTGCAGCCCCTTGCACAGCCCGGGAATAGATTAAAATTGTAATTCGCATGCAGGTAAGGACTCAGATGAGAGTTGAGATTATATTGGCTAGGGGGCCGGGGCCCAATACACTATAGAAAAATTAGCCTTCTGGCGCACTATTCGCTCTTCCCTCGGTGTGATTACGATAAAGTTTGGCTCACACCTAGAACTCGGAATTCTAAACATCGTAGGAGTCGTGATTTCTCCAATTCGCCCAAAAAAAACACTAGGGGTAAAAAAATAAAAAGGGGTGCGCGGATAACGTCAAAGAGAATTTGTTGTAAGACTTGGAGCGCTGAAATTGGCAACACTGCGCAGAAAAAAATTGCAGCCATTTCTGGAAGATTTTTAATCCCGGTAGCTTAGAAAAATACCAGTTTTTTATTGAAAAAGTCAGACTTCGAAAAAATCGCTCTTTTTTGACGACCTTTTTCCAGTTTACTCAGACGGAGGCAAGAACCCATATTTGAATAGAATAAACATTTTGCAAAGTTCTCGAATATATCAGGATTTCAGGGCCCTGGGCGCAATCTTTTGGCGACAGGAGCCCGTTAAAATATTTAGCGAAAAAACTCCCGATTTTTGGGTAAAAATTATGATACATTGGTGCCTCGCACAGAAAAACTTGCTGAAAACAACTTGTGAGTTTTAATCCATACTATTTACAAAAATTGAGTCTGACTTTTATTCCGAAGAGCTTACGAGAAAAACGAAATAAAAATTTTCAGGGTACTTTTCGGGGTGTTTTCGGTGGTTTTTCCCTATTTGCATCCATGGTTTATGCGTCGAAACTGAGCTTTGTGTGTGTGCCTTTTTTCGGTACGTCCTCATGTAATTTTTTCATGGTGGTAGCCCAAATGGTTTCCGAGAAAATTTTTTTTGGAATAAGTTACGTGTTCGAATGATGATAATTGGCGAATAACTAAGTTTTCACGCTTACGGTAGCTAAAAGGGCCTTAGAAGTTGTGCTATTTTACGCTCTACTAAATGGTGTTCGGTTCGTCTTTGTAGACCGAGTACTTTTTGATTTATCGCAAAAAAAACGTCATTTTCCAAAAAATTGGCTTCAGGGGACCCTCTTCTATAAACGTAACAAAGCCCACGGTATGTAGGTTATAACATTTCACTTTGGTTTTTAAGGCCTTATTTGATACACTTCCAGGATGTTTTCCGGGCTGTTTGATGCTTCATTAAAAAGGGTAAGCTCACGAACCAGCTACAATTCGACTCTCTTTGACAATGGCGGTTGTAGAAGCAATTGACACGCGTTTAAAGTATATTAGTTCTCGTATGACTTGGAGAGCTCCTACCCCTTTTTTTCATGGCAAATGGCATTGGGAACGTATCGAGGGAAATAATTTTGATTGGGCAGGATGTCTCTTTTAGTCGTTTTTTTCCCCACGAAATTGGGGATGAAAATTGGCTCACCCGATTTTATTGAAAATTTTAGCAACTTACAGCATTCGCACAGCAAGTTTAACGGAGATAAAATGTGTATTCCACTGACGACTAACCATGTGAGACTGTTATTTTTCGAATTTATGAAAAAACAATTTTGGTCGGAATTTCGGCTAAGTATTTTCGTGAGTTGTGGTCAGGAGCAGGGGCCAACGCATTAACGTTATTTGTACTTTGGTGTTGAAACTTTATAGTGTAATTACCATGACAGAGACCTCAAATTTGGGGAATTGATAGCCTAAAGACCGCGCTTACGCTCTCTATGAAGACAGTGGAGTACCGCGATCTAAAGTGATTATTTTGAAGCATCAAAGTGAGCCAAATTGGAATTTTTGATGTCATGAAACCTACCGAAAATGATTTGAGAGTGACTTGCTTTCACGTAAGGAGCCCTCCCGAATAGGGAACAATGAAAGAAAAACATTTTTGGGGCAAAACGTTCGTAATTTTCTAAAATAATGCCACTCACTCAAAACATTAATAAACTTAATTAATTAAATTAAAATTAATTCAGCGGTCACTGAGTGCTGATTTTCGTTGGGTAGGTGCTCAGCATTAGGGTGGAATTTCCGAGTTCGTTTGCGGGGCTTTAGTGTGGGAAATGACGCAATTATAATTTTTAATTCAAGAATTCGGTAATTCTTAACCATGAATGAGTTCAAGTCTACAAGTTTGTCAATAATTGGTACTTTTAAGGGGAAATAATAAGAAATTATAATTTCGGCCACAAACGCGCACTTGGGGAAGAAACATCACCGAATTTGAATTGTTACTCACATATGAGTAAACAGTTCCTTAGCGGTTGTTTTAACCCCCAAGTTGCTGTACTGATGCGAGATCTTCTCAAGAACATGGCAACGTTTTTAATATAAAAAACAAATCATTCCTTCAATTGAAAATCGATCAAAAAAAAATTCCTTAAAATATCCATAAAATTGTTTTTAGACTTCGTTCAAGGTTTTAAACTGGTCAGAATGAGCTTTGAGATATAACTTAAAAAAATTAGTCGTAAATCGATAAAATGAATGAAAATAGGTTTAAGAGACTTGGAAAATTTTTGTAATCACTGTCAGTGACTCAAGCCTCAATTGAGTGAAACTTTGAAGGAGTGTATCTCACCTTGTACGTATCGAAGAAACCTCAAATTTGGACACAGGTAGATTATCAACAATTAGGTTTCTCTAGTGGTATTTGATAGTGCACCGAAAAAAATTAGATTGCAAAATAAATGTTATGTTGGAATTTTTTGGAATCCCTGTTAGTTAGGAATATTAATTTAGGCTTAAAAGAAGCGCAACAAAAATCTTTCCGTGAGCTGTGAGGGTGTAAAATTTATTTAGAAAGTGTGGCCAATGGTAGTGCACAGGTTACCCCTAAAGGCGGTTTATCATATTCAAGTGAGACTGATTTTTTTAATTTTTGGAAGTCCAATGCTGTTGAGGTGTCAGAAATCAAGGGCGCCTGTCCGTTGGATGAATGAATATTGAATTATGTAGCTTAAAAGTGCACACGGAGGCAAAATACCTGAAATAGTGATAGGACGGCTAAGACTTGAGCATCTGTCGCGTGATTTTTTGTTCGAGCGTATCAAAATTCTCATAAGAATTGACCCTCGCCGCGGCCTGCAAGAGGCCACGGCGCAGGCCAGAGGCAAACATTAGAATCTTTGAACCTGGAAATGATAAGGGCGCGACAGCGCCCCACAAAACAATTTGCTCCTGGATATGCAGTGAGTTTAAGAGAAGATAGTGTCGACTGAGGGTTCTAGTCTTCACATTTGGTTTATTCAGAGGAATGATGAATGTGCTTCTATTTTGACCACGATTGCACGGGTCTTAAGGATGGAGAGATTATGAGTTTGTGTTTTCCTTGATTGATTGCTACAATAAAATGAAGCTGTTTGTTTTTGGAGTGTCTTTTTAGTAAGATTCTTATTTCACGTTGAGGAGGTTTTGGAGGGTATTTCAGCATGGTTGATGATGATGATTTTATCCTGTATGATGACTAAAGATCTTGAGGATCAATGTGGGGTGTATAAACGTCGCTTTCATTTCTATTGTTATATTTATTATTTTGAGTGTATTTAATCGTTTACTTTTGAAATCGTACTGAACAATTAGCTTCTGCCGTTTAGATCTGATAGTAAAACTGAATTGCAGATATGTATTTCACCACTAAAATCGTTTCATGCTTGTTTTATTAAAAAAAGACAGATATACGAGCTAGAAAAATTAGTTTCATTTTCTGCTGCTTTACGTTTCATTCAAATTACTATACGAGGTAGGAAAAATGAGCAACAGGGATGGTATAAAAATATACACTTTTAAAAACCAGTTAAAATACATACCAATCCCTTTAAACGTGTTCCCATTTCTTATTTATACACCGTTTAATCCCTGCTTTTTGTCGTCCAAAAAGTGCTTTATATATTTTAGTGCCGGCCGTTTTCCTTCGACTTCTTGTAAAGACTTGCAATGTGTTCGCTAATTTATTTTTCACACTTAAGAACAGGTAGAATTCACATGAGGTGAGATCAAGGGAATACGGTGGATGTCAAAAATACAGAAGTTATTTGCGCTAAGAACTGCTTCACAGGGAATACATTGAGCGCCGACGCTTTGCCCTGGGCAGCATCCATGAGTTGCTGCACTGATCTGGGGCAGGATAATCAAAACTATCGTAAGTTGCAAGACTTGCATGGAAAACTTACGTTCAGCCTACGCTGAGCGTAACTTCGGTATTATCCCATGTATTATTTTGAAAACTAACGCAAAACGACCTTTTAGCCGATAGCCAATCACAGGGCAGAGATTTGTAACATGGTAGATGTTAGTCACGTTATAACGGAGGCGAAACGACGGCGACCGATTTTTGCGATGACGAAACTGTGGTTTTAGTTAATTTCAGACGTCGGATCAGAGAACTGAGGCTCGTTATTTTATTAAAACTAGATTCCATGGCAACTCTTACTAAATAATGGCACTTCATTGCCTCTACAGATTCAATTTTTGACGTGGAATTAATTGTTATGTGCATGTAGAAGAAATTCCTATTATCTTGGTGAACTAATTAAATACCGATTTCTTCGGTTTATGAAATATATATAAATTATTAAGTTCTCATATGAATAACTGAATCAAAATAGCAGGTATATTAAAGCAATCGCAATCAACACTTCATAATTAGCATATACGTTCAACACAATTTTTGGCTTATGTTATGAATTGGGTGATTGGTTCATGCGTTCCACCTGGCACTGCATTTTGACGGACAGTGAGAAAACATAGGACTCATCTCAATTTATTTCGGAGACACAAATGGCTTCGATCTTCGAATCGGTCACGTATGGTCTTCGTGGATTGGGTGTGTTGCGAATGTGTTAGTGGGCTGGCCTAAGGTAAAGGCTCCTGTCAAATGGACGAGGTCTTGATCTAACACCAGAAGCGAAATCGGAACGAACGATAAGTATGAGCACGTACGAGGTAGTATGAGGTGATACGAGGACCGGGTAGAGTGCGGGCCTTGATCTGTAGGGACTGGAACGCTGAATTATGATGCTCCAAAGATTGGAACACCGTTCCCAATTATTTATCTAACTACTGTAGCACTCTTACTGCAGTCCGAACTCTGTAACACGACTTGAAGTTTCTAAAAGAAAAATTAAGTTTTAGGTTCTTGGACTAACTGTACTAAAGCTCCCAAGAGGGATTGCACTATTTAATTTTAACCAATATGAAAGTTAAAATCACTGAAGGGGCTTGAACCCAAGAGAAATACAAATCCCGAAATAAATCCAAGTTTATGAAATCGACACTAGGTCGGGATAAACAGCAACATTATATACTCCGTCATTAATTAAATTCCTTCCGAGAATTGGTCAAATGCTATTCACTACCGATCAATATTTGGATTCTGCAATCAAGTGAAAAAACAACATCTGAATAGGTTTTGGAGAGACCGTCAGCCTGAGCTTCAGGAATATGCTAGTGATTCATCACAATATGTGGAGTTTGCAATTGTCCACTGAAACTACAGGCAATTAAAACTCATGTGTTAATTGACTGCACGGGAAATAATGAATCATTGAAAAATAGTAGAATACAAAGATCTCACGCGTGCTATTAAATGCACGTATGAGAACACTAGAAATACGTTATCACACACAAACATCGACACGTACTATTGAATGCACGTGCGAAGCTGCGCGTGGAACAAGCCCTCGAGTAGAGTCACCAACCGGCAGGTTGGCTTAGCCAGTCGATTTATCAATATTAATCCCACTTTAACACCGACACAAATCACGAAAGAGTGATTCGAAGAAATATTGTAAGACCAATTTACAATTAGAGAAAAATATCATGAGTGAGTTAAACTCCTAAGGAGTTAGGCTTACGTGTAGTCAGCTTGACGAACAGAAATCAAATGACGCTCGAGACACAACATGGCGTCCGAATGCCCACTCCAGTGTTGCCGAATACGAGTGGTAAATATAATGGTCTGCAATATTATTGTGATGGTGAAATTCGCTAGTTACTTATTGAACGTAATTCGTTACTAGAAATAATATCAATTACTTAATTTATTCAACAGCAATTATTTGGACTATATTTAGTCCTGAATAGTTGAAAAATGTTGATCTTTGATGAGAAAACTATGACTACGAAACAAATTTAGGAAATATCTTAGAATTATGTTAATGATAAATTAATGTGTAGCTCTTAATTAACGCTTCCGGTCTCGGGATGGAGATATGCATGCTACGAAGCATAGCTACCATTTAAATCTCGGCCAGCAGCTTGCCGTTATATGCACTTACTACGCTCAACATAACAGCACTTACGTGAACTCTGAGGTGTTGCAAAGTTAAGTGAAAACATAAGAGTAAATTTCGAGCGTAACTTG
>VOMN01034551.1:0-21314 GCA_014899125.1 Orchestia grillus
CAGCACCCCCAGCACCACCAACACCAACAGCACCAGCACCACCAGCACCCCATCACCACCAACACCACCATCACCACCTTCACCACCAACACCACCAGCACCTCCTGCACAACAAGCACCCATTAGCACCACCAGCACCCCCAGCCCCACCATCACTACCTTCACCACCAACACCACCAGCACCTCCTGCACAACAAGCATCCATTAGCACCACCAGCACCCCTTGAGGTCACGGCCAGCTGGGTTGTCTCCATTTAATTTACAGCGACGATCATGGCGTGTTAGTGGTGGGGGGAAGGGGGGAGCAGGTTTGCTTGCATCGTAGCAATAGTTATGATTGATGAAAGTTTCGTAACATTTAATTTACGTTTAAATTTTAAATTTGCGAATAATGGATATAATCATAGTGTCTCTTCAGAAACAAATAAGGGAGTACTGCTACGACAGCTAACTTGGTTTAAACTAGTGCAGTGCTGTGCATTCAGCTAGAAATTCCTGTTTGCTAAAGCCCAATTTAATTTGAAGAATTGTCGACATCGTCATGGCATCAGCTGTATCGACGTCATTTGTAAATTTAGCCTCAATTCCACTGACTTTACTAATCTAACCCGAGGTCGTAACTATCCTTAATTAATTTATTCCCTAGGGCTCAACTTTAATCACGCCATCGATAACTAAGTCATCCAAATTCCATTTCGGAGATGATAAAGATCAAGGTGATGATTTTACGGGTCAAAATACAACGTGAACTACGAAATTTGAACTCTGATTTCCTCCTGCAGTCGTCACGTTACTCGTTTTAACGTCTTCTCTTTTTCTGCAGATCTGCAAGAGACGAGACCCATAAGGCGCTCTGCAAGGCACGAGACCCATAATCTGCAAGAGACGAGACCCATAATCTGCAAGAGACGAGACCCATAAGCCGCCCACCATGCTGCTACTCACCCTCGCTTCCTTCGTCAGCTTGGCGTCCGCTCAGACGTTTTCAATCGGCATCGGCCTGGGCGGTGCTGGTGACGTCATTCCGGCTTTTGACTCTCAGAGATCCTCTTCAGGGGCCTCCTCGTCGTCCCAAAACCGCAACCCCTTCACTTCATTCTCCGGCGCGGGCAGATCTAGCGTCAATTTTGAAGATTTCTTCTCGTCTTCTCGTGTTGGGTCTCCGCAGTCGCCCCCTGACGCAAGGAGTAGATCTCCTGCAAGAACTCCAGCGCAAACTCCAGCCAGAACTTTTCCACAATCTCCTGCTCCAACCACGTCTGCTGTGAGAAATCCTTCTTCTTCTTCTTTTAGAGGCGGACCGTCTCCCAATCCAGTGATCACTTCCAGAGGGGCTTCAGTTGCTGCAGTATCTACCCCCATCCAGTCACCCGTATCAACACCCATCAGGTCCCCCGAATCAACACCCGTTCAGTCCCCCGTGCCAACACCCACACGGCCTCCTCCACCTAGGGAAACCCAAAGACAGGAGTCTAGCTTCCAGACTTCAGGACTTGGGATCACCTCTCGGAGGGACTCCTCAACTTTCCAAGGATCGTCCTCTCTGGCTGCCATTCCAAGCCGGCCACGAGGAGGCGCTTCCGAGCGCCTTAGAGACTCGACATTCCAGGTCTCCAGAGACGTGAGCTCTCGAGGGAGGGAGCAGGACCCTGTTCCTCGACAGCCGTCCGTAACCAGGCCTCCCTCCACCACTGAGACCAATGAGGTCCTAGACCCGGTGAGTTCTTTCCGTCTCCAGGCCTCCCTCCACCACTGAGACGAATGAGGTCCTAGATTCGGTGAGCTCATTCCAAAAGCTAGTCAGCACCTTTAACTTTTCGGGTATGTTCCTCTACGACCAAATCGTAGGCGGATGTGTGTGATGACTTCGCAAAGTGACCTGATGTCAAATCGCCACAAGTTTTCAACCGTCGTTCGGAAACCGTTCTGAAATATTAATATAAAAGTAATCAACAGTAAACAAGCGTAGTTTTGTGAGAATCGTGCCTGTTTGTTCAACTTCCGAGCAATGACTGCCTCAGGTATTTTTTGAAAGGGTCGATGGAGTTTTTTTAAAATCATGCTTTAGAGAAGCCTGCATCGCATATCATCGAGCGCTGTGCATAGCAGGAGACCAACTCCATTTTATGGGATCTTTCCCAAACAGTTCACTCGATGCTTTGTACAGCGCTGGTGAGCTCGCTGTCAAAATTAGAACATTAAGGGGTGAAATATTCAACCCATGAATTCACATGAGATAAAAATAAAAGAAAAGTACTGGAACATGTCGCACGTTTCCCCACGTTTCTGCGCATTTTCTTAACGCGTTCAAAGATACTATCCACGTCGCAGGAAACGTACCGTTTTTTGCACTTGCGACAATGTTGCATTGCTTATTTTCTGTGCTCATTTCGCAGCGCGAGAACCTGGTCGGCCAGAGCATCTGCGCCCGAGGCTCCATCGGAGACGCGTGCAGGAAGCACCTCGCCAACACGGCCATGTCCTGCACCTCAGGTGAGCCTACAAGGACGCCCCTAGTGTGTCACGTCAGACTGATGGGTCATTGCAAACCTGTCTGACATGTCATTGTAAACCTGTCTGGCATGTCATTGTGAACCTGTCTGACATGTCATTGTAAACCTGTCTGGCATGTCATTGTGAACCTGTCTGACATGTCATTGTAAACCTGTCTGACATGTCATTGTAAACCTCTGATATGTCATTGTAAACATGTCTGACATGTCACTGTAAATCTGCCTGACATGATATTGTAAATCTGTCTGATATGACATTGTAAACCTGTCTGAAATATTATGTAAGCTTTTCTGGCTTGTCATTGTAAATATGTCTGACATGACACTCCAGTAGATCGGGTTTGTCTGACATGTCATTGTAAACCTGTCTGGCATGTCCTTGTAAACATGTTTGACTTTTCACTCCAGTAGATCAGATCTGTCTGACATGGCATTGTAAGCCTGTCTGAAGTGTAACTCCAGTAGATCATTAGCGTTAGACCTGTAGCAGCAAACCTGCCACACATGTCATGGTCGGTCTATCTCACATGTTGTCTTTGACATGGCACACAGATTTTTAACGCAAGCCACTCCAGCTGAACAATTTTAAACTACATCGACTATATTTCGACCTCATTGCTTTAGTTCATTATTCTTCATTGAGCATGTGCACATCGAGGTAAGTTGACCACAGGTGTCGTACAAAGAATACTTTCGCAAACTATTTTCCCCACTAATCATTCGAACATGACTAACTGTGAGTGTTGCAATTTTTCTTATTCAAAAATTTGCACCTCCTGAGAAATAATGTCCATAAAAATCACAATTTTCACTTGACTATCTCTGGGAGCTCGAGCGACTGTGTTTCTCGTACAGAACCTACCTCTCCGAGACATTCACAGAATGCTTTATTAACCTTTGGTTATTTTGCAGGTTTTTGCCACGAATGTCAACAGTGTAGCAACATGTCACCAGACTTGTGGCCCAAGTGTTGCCGGGAACATTTCCTGTGCTGCAGGCCGCTGGCCAAGGCCTGCCAGGGCTGCGACCAGCCCGCCCTCACGCCCTTCTGCAGCGCCGCCTTCGGGAGGTGCACCTGAGTTCAGTCCCTGTCTCCAGCCTGCTAACCCTATGACGACCGAACTAATTTCGCCGTACGGCTGCTTTTACCTTTGTACGGAAAACTGGCAGCAGCTTTATGCACATGTGCAATTGAGCTGCTTTTAGCTTGTACAAAGAACTAGTAGCAGCTTGATGAAACGGGACTTGATACTCAGTATCACTGGTCCTCATAGAGTTAACGGTCACTGTCCACATATGTGGACGCCGTGGTTGTCACTTTCACACGGTCACTGTCGACATATGTGGACGCCGTGGTTGTTGCATTCACACGGTCACTGTCGACATATGTGGACGCCGTGGTTGTTGCATTCACACGGTCACTGTCGACATATGTGGACGCCGTGGTTGTTGCATTCACACGGTCACTGTCGACATATGTGGACGCCGTGGTTGTTGCATTCACACGGTCACTGTCGACATATGTGGACGCCGTGGTTGTTGCATTCACACGGTCACTGTCGACATATGTGGACGCCGTGGTTGTTGCATTCACACGGTCACTGTCGACATATGTGGACGCCGTGGTTGTTGCATTCACACGGTCACTGTCGACATATGTGGACGCCGTGGTTGTTGCATTCACACGGTCACTGTCGACATATGTGGACGCCGTGGTTGTTGCTTTCACACGGTCACTGTCCACAAATGTGGACGCCGTGGTTGTTGCTTTCACACGGTCACTGTCGACTGCACAGACCGTGTGAGTGCACCTCCTTGGCAGTTAACGTTGGCAGGTTAACGCTCCGCTGTGGTCAACATTTAGCAATTTTGCATTTTAACTAATATTCTAGGACTTAATAGGGCTGTGGTTTAAAACTGAACGCCACTGGATGAAGATCTTGCAGATTTATCCGTCAAAGTATCTACAACGAATGTTAATTAATAATGAAATGGAGGACCAGGTCGCATTAGGCTCTTTTCAGAGATGGACTCTAGGCACTTAAACTAAGTAAAAACTGAGCTTCAGTTCCTTTAGTTGTTGAACGAACTATACAAAGAAATATTCCGCTTAAACTTCTCTATTCGGTTCTTTCTTATGCAATTCTTGCGGCTTAAAATGTTTCATACAGAACACCTTGCTCCCATTTGGAGGCGAAGACTGTCTTTATCAAAGGTTTGAAATTTGTTGATCATTTCGATGGCAGCAAGTTGACGGACAAAAGTGTCTGACACGTTGATCGGTTCAGTAAAAGATGAATCGAATGAAGAAATGAAAAAAGGTATGTATTATTGACCTCAAACGAAATAAAAGTAATGACGCACATTCTAAACACACATTTACTTCTACAAAAACGTTAGGGCAAAAGGCCACTCCATGAAACATTATCACGTTATGCTTGTAAAAAATCTGCACAGGTCGCTTCAGGCTCTCGTCCATTTTGTGGCATTCCTTGTTTCTTTCGAGCTTCATTAGACCAGCAATGAGTGAGACCATTTCGCCGCCCCTCGCCGCCCCCTGCTCGGGTGTCGCCCACCACCCTCAGATTTGGTGGACTTGAAGACGGCATCACCAGAGCCCAGCCCGAGTCTGCTCTAGGCCAAATTAATCCTGTACCGTCTATGTGAATTTCAAAATCCACTTTCATGAGATGCTGTGAGTCTCTTGTAGCACTCTAATTACAGCCTCATTGCAGCCGCATGTAAGCTTTATTTCGTTTTTCTTTGAAGTTAAATGCAGCCATATCGCCGAAGCAAATTGGTCAGGATAAAGGGTTAAATGCGGGTCGTGAAGGAGCGTTTTTAATTCTGTTTCTTCGTGCAGGCAGTGAGTGACCGACCCATTTCTTGTAACGTTACGCGACGTTTGACGAGTCTCACATATATGAAGTAATAGTGATGAAAATGATAATAGTGCTTCCCAGAACGTCCTATATACGATACCTGTTCTCTTCGAATATGCTTGCCTTTCTGTACATGTGAATGTGTGGTCACGAGTAGCGCGTTCTCCAAAACAGGTGACTTGATGTTTTTCACTGCGCTGGTGTGCTTGCCAAGTCGACGTTAGAACATCGGGAGATCTTATAATCAACCTGCAAATAATCGTAAAATAAAAGCCGAAGAAAAGCGTTGGAACCTTGTACACATTTTCTCATTGCATTGTATCGTCAAGCTGGAAGCACAAACAACATCGCTTTCGGTTAGATCCACATAACTGGAATAGTGTGATCTGTAAGCGATCATCTCAAATTCCGCTTCTTTTCTCTAGATTTCCCTTCACTATGACTTTCTGCAGCTCGTGCAGAGCTAATCTGTGCGAGAGATCCTCTTCAAATCACCGCAAAACTTCGGTTGAAAAGTCCTCCCTCAAATCCAATAATCTGAGCTGCAGTCGAATGAGAACTAACGAGTCCTTTGATCCAACCCGATTTTTATTAGCAAAAGTTTACATATTGCTGCCTTTCTGTCGCTGATGATTGTGGAATTAGTTTATCCGTATCCTTAATACTGGTAGTCACTGCGAGTGTTCTGTCGGTACTGCAATTGACTTTTTCTCAGTCACGACCAGCTGAAAGATGTTAAGTAAAATCGTGACGTCGCCTATCGCAGTCCCGATTATTTCGTTATTTTCTTCTATGAAGACACCGTATTATTTACTGAGGCCATTTGAGGCCATTTTTGAGCCATTCGTCCAGCAGATACTCAGAAAATGGCTGCAAGATTACGCCGCTAAAATTATATGTAAATATGTTGAATCAAAGCTCATTTTCAAGCACACGTGTGATGAGTATTTTGGATTTAAAACTCAGATATCGTCAGATCTTCGAAGCGAACTGTTGAGCGTAAGGGACGAACTTAGACGACATGGTCTCCCGAGTGTGAGTCCTTCATTTCATTGTATTGACGTTTTTATTTCAGGAGGGAATTTGAACATTTTTCCAAGTGAGTTTTTCACGGAAAATATGCATTTCAACGTGAATTCCACGGCGGAATAATACTCTAAGGGTGAGTGTTGTAATCGTCATTGGGTTTGTTTTCCAGCACATTAAGATTCCTTCAGCACCCTTCCTCCCCCCCCACCCTTCCGCCATCGGTGACTATTGCTCGTGTACCATCTATTCCTAGAGAAAATTTGGTTCGTTTTGTTGTACAACTTTATTTTGTGTGTTCGCACCATCCGCGTTGCCAATAAACGAAACCATTCCATTATTTTACTTCTGAACGATTTCAATGTAAATAGAGCTTCGCGTAGAAAACTTTTAGAACGTTGTAAATTGTCATGTAACCCCCACTGGAAGTGCTAGGAAAAACCTCGAGAAGATTTATTTTTGGCATTTTCTAGAGGTTATTTTGATATTATTTTGAGCTCGGCTTTAGCTTTCAGTGTTGTATTTTATAAGCACGCGGTAATGCTGTAGATATTACTTTGTTAATCGATGCGCAGTGAAATATTATATTTTGCTTCGCGGAACGCTTGTCCACAGTTATATTTTTCTTCATACCTCCATAAATATTCATCACAATTACTTTAGCGCTCGCGTCATAATATTAATTCCATTGAATTGATTTTGAAGTGAGTACAGAAGAGTCTACGGAGTTAGTGTTACTCATTTCACAGACTTTTTCCTTCCGACTATGTCTTACAATTCGTTTTGAAATTGCGTCGTTCAATCTAATTGAAAGATTTTCAAAGAACGGTATTTAATAACCAGCATATCTGAAGACTTAATTGTGGATTTATTCTTCCAGGTATTAATTTGGAAGAGTATTCCGCTGTGATGCACCGTTTTATGACGATCTACAGGGTGTTCGAACAGGGCACGTAATTCGAGCAGAATGTCGGAACGACGAGAACGTATTGCTCAGCTGTAAACTCCTGCGTGTTCGCACTGTACACAATTTTTCCTTCAAACAAATTAGAATCTATTCATCGGAGTCAAGAGTTTTATTAAATATGATCAAACCAGGCTGCTAAAACTTAAAGCACAAATGTATCGCCCGACTCAAATTCGGCGTTCTTACGGAACACCCGTTCCTTGGTATGATAATTTTTCTGTTAAGTGAACTAGATATTCATGATTTAAAAGTGTGCGTTAATGCTCCTGTGTTTTAAAAGCTTCAGGTTTCACTTGGATATTTTAACTAAGATGCGGTAGATCATGGACACAACTCCTAATAAAATTATATTTTGAAAATCGATGAATACAAATGATAAAAATGAGCGTTTCACTCTTGTATTATGTATGTATATCGGGGGCTCATCTTGTGCAACGGGCAATGGTTTTAACTAATTCGTTCAATACTCAACGGTATCAAGGGATGTGTTCAATAGGACACAGATATGATGCACAAATACTGAAGAGCTTGTTCATTTTGAATGGAAGAATTCTTTACTACCAACGAATATAAGTAAGAAGGATTCGTTTATGAATTGAGTATATCTAACGAAGTATTCACTATTAATGTTCCACAGTAGAGATTATTAATGCAATGCGCGGGATTATTTCCTATTACTATTATTTTAATAGCCTAAAATTAGCTATGATTTATTTTTATATCTGCGAATACTGATCGAAGTGCGGGCTTGGCCAGACTGTAATGTGAATTTCACATAAGAATTTCGAAACAATTCATTACCGCAAGAGTCATCAGATAAGAATTACAGACGTAGATTTCTTAACCCTTTACTGCTCTGCATCTCTACTTCGGAACAAGAAGAGAATAGAAAATGGCCGCTGGACCCAGCCGAGGGGTCGGTTCTTGGGTGTCTAACCCCAAGCCTCGGCCGTCAGACAGCGAGATTTACAGATTTACATCTCATGATTAGGTCACACCATCACCATCAATTTAATTTCTTTTACGCGTGGTTTGGGCTTTGATTTAAAAAAAAAATTCAGCTTGCCCGCAGGAAATGGTGTCCTACTGTTCTTGTGTATTTGAAGCCCGGCGTGGCACCGATGCGCCTCCTAGAGGAAATGTGCACCAATGCGCCTCTTAGAGGAAATGTGCACCATCGTAAAATGCTCGCTCAATAGGGAATAGTTCAGGCAGTAGAGGGTAGTATATCAAAAACTTTTAAAATTTTGGTGCAACGTGCATTTGGAAAGCAATACATATTTGGAGCAAGAATTTTTAATTATAGTTTCTTGTGGGTCTGAATCAGTTTCATAATTATCATTGCATCTGCTAGAAACCGTACTCTAAAGCTGCCCATAAATTCCAACGCACTTCGTGAAGGCTTGTTTGAGCGCACTTGTGATATGTGATAAATGGTAAGAGAACGTGCGCAAATTTAGACTAGATACTTTGTGTGCATGATACACGCATTTATATATATATATATATATATATATTTATACATATATATGTGTGCATCATGCAATTATATATATTATGCTAATATATGTTAGCCTCTTCGTTTTTACCACGCGAAAATGCTTATTTTTCATCACTGATAAATGAATTTGTGTATTGTTGAACGCCGAGGAAAATTACATATTTCACCTCGAGCGCTTGCGAATTTGATCTTTTTTTGCTGAAACATTTTCCAACACATCAATTTTTTCTGTAACAGTAAAACTATCTTTTACTGAAGTAGAGTATGATGTACTGCAGCTGTCCTCGACGATAATCTCTCGGTAAAATTTACACAAAAACAACATTATTAATTGAGAAAAGAGTTGGTGTACCGTCAAAGAGTTTCCCGAGAGACGTGATTTTTTAGCCCAGTTCCACAAGGCCTGAAGTTAATTTATTTAACTTTCGTTAGTGCTAACGATGACCACAGGCGGATACATGTCTTTTGCTGCCGTCTGAGTGAGGGGCCGAGAAACAGAGGTTTGCCAAGACTTCACCTTTTTCTCGTCTTTGGAGCTGTGAACCCTCGACCAATCTCTCCTTGTGAGGGGAAATGGTCCGGGCTTTTGAGGTGACTAGTTTGATTTGTCGAAGATGACTGGAACTTGGGCTAGTTGCGTGAGGTGTCAGATGAGCTGCGGTGTAAAGCATAAAGTAAATCGTATTTAGGATTTTAATCTGTGATTATTATTCATCATGGTTCCTAGTTTTTGCCCAGGAGAGTAACTCTCATTAGAGAAGTTGCAGTCAAATATCAACGGATGCTGAATGAATATATTAATTTCGGTTTACATAAATTCAATGTAGTCATAGTTTCTTTTATCGAAAGTAGTTTTTTAATGCCAAGTCTCGAATTAGAGCAAATGCGACGTAGTAAATACCTGCATCTAGAAAATACCTAACACTTTTCGATTGAGATAATTTTACTTCGTATTCTTTACATGTGCGTGTAAAAATCGGCAGCTCTGTAAGCAATCTGTGAAATAAATATTGTAAAGACCGTCTTTAGTTTCAACAATCCTTTTCGGACGAGCCTAAATTCCCTTCCCCTGCCCCCCTGTATCCTGGATACGCTGTACGTGTGTCCCTGTTGGCCCAGTCTAGCATTTTCCGCGGAACATTTACGATAATCAATAATTTTGGCCGCCCAAGAGCATATATCGCCGACGGATAATTCATCATTATGGAGCGGGCAGCGATTAAGTTGCAGTGTACGCACAAAAATAGACAACGGTCGTTTCCAAAGGCACTCGTCAGCTCAGGTTAGCAGCAGATCGAGACCACAGGACGTGTGGCCCGACGCCCTGCCGTGTTGATGGACGTGTATTAAATTAATTTTTACGAAGTAGTCAATATGTGTGACGCATTTTTAAAAATATTTATCCGGCACTCAAACGTGCATCTCAAGTTTTTATTAACATGACGCGTGTACACTTATAGATGCTAGAGCTGGCGCCCCGTCGCTGGGTACTGAATGTTGCTCGCCAACTGACGTGCGGGGCCGTCCTATCTTTATTTTAACGTCTCGAAAAGAACTTAGTGACACGTTTTCTGGTGAGATTACTATACGTGAGAACATTTAAAACGTATTACGACAACGCTAATATTATTTTCTGTACCATATCATCGCTGCATTGTAACCATTGAGATAATTTTTGATGTATTACAACTTTTAGCTTGAGCATATTCACCCGAGGAGTCAGCTTTAGTCGTAATTCTACGGTAAATTCCAATGATCTGTTTCTAATAATAATTATTTAATACGGGATCATACTGATACCAAGTGATATTTGAAGAAAATTTTCTCTGGCCATCTCTCTAGATCTGAAACTAAAAGCCGTAATTATTCCTGCATATAAAAGAAACACACGGGACGCAACAAACTTAGCCATCAGTGCAAGAAAAAGAAAAATTTGGAAGTTTCAGGTTACAGTTTATCAGTGATCCATAAATTAAACTACGGTTGCGCAATTTGTAATTACATAATCATTTCAAAATCTGTTATAACATAACCATTAAGTAATTCTTGAGTGCCTAACCATTACCCACTCCACTATCTTCTATGCATGTGCACGCTCGTACATTCGTTCTTCCCCCGCGATCACTCTGGTAAATGTGTAGGGGACGTGCCCCGCCAAAAATGGCGGGGTAAATGATGTTACATTCTTACGGTGCCCTCTTATTTACGGCAACTCTGACATGAAATAGTGTTATTTGCAGTGTCACTGATACGGACTGCCTTCTCTGACAGTCTCGCTATTAGTTTAGGAATAAGGAATTTTTTCTTCTCTAAATCCTTAAGAACGTGACAAAGAGACAGGGGATATCCGGATCCCTGTATTAGTATACGGATCGTGGGATTAGACAGAAAATTTTTCGTAGCATATAAAACCAACAATGAATTAGAGTTCACATCGGAATCCAGGCTCCTTGTAGACTACATAAGCAACAGTTTTCATCACAAAATGAAAGATTTCGAACTAAAAGCTTTAGAATCAATTCGAATCGAATAAATTAATTATGATCGGTTGAACCTCGTGCAATGGACAGGATAAACGCACCAAGAGCAGCAAATCGAAAAAGACAATAACGCTGAGGGACCTCTAAAGAGCTGAAAAAGACGCCTAAACCGAAACAGAGAAAGAATGAAACACGAACGAATAAATATGACAGCGGATGAGGGAGCAAATGTTCCTACGGAAGATGGAGCCAGATATTAAAAGAGAAGAAGCAACACGGGGGAAATAAAAAGGAAATGCACTGCAACCGAACGTCGCATTGATGAAGTGAAGCAAACTTCCATATGAAGATTTTTATTATTTTTGATAACCTGAAGAGTTTGTGAGTGTGGGTGACCTCAGTGGACCGGGATCCCTCGAGTCAACACGAAATGGCCGGGGTAAACCAGTGCTACACTCCTGTCGGGCCCGCTGTGGTCGAAGTACCCAGAAATATTCCTTACCTAGACGTTGAGTTTTAGTTCTGTTTAGAAGGAATATTGAATTCAACGTAAAAAATTTGATTGGCGGTGGAGAACATCCTTCGTTGGATCAAAATCCAATAAGTGATTGTGTTATTGAATTTTTGAGGTCCAAAAATAGAGTCAATGAACTCTAAGCTGCTGCCCTAAGTATTTGATCACTCTGTTTTGTTGCGGTACTCTGTTTAGTTTTGTCTGTTCTTTGTCTTGTTAGAGTTAAGCAGCATCTGATACCATGAAGGTGTCCCTAAAAGTTCCCAAGTCAAATAGTTCAGCATAGAACTACAGACATTATAGATCCCCATGATCATCATCGAAGAAGAAGAAGAAGTATCATGAAGACGAAGTGTATGTACGAGTGCGTGTGCGATAGGATCTTCGTGCCCGTAGTTAGCTACCCCTTCCTTATGAAAGGAGAGTGCACTGGCCTATAGATAGATAAAAAGAAAAAAAGATAGATAAACGAATAGATAAATAGACAGATAGATAGATAGATAGATAGACAGATAAATAGGTAGATAGAAAGATAGTTAGACAGATAGATAGATAAATACCCTATTAAATATAAAATTCGGGATTATTTTGGCATAGCTAGATAAGCCAAAGAACAACTGAAGACATCATATGTGCATAAATAATAGATCAATAACAAATAATTTTTTGAAAACTATAAGCACTTTTAAGGGAAAATACTGGGTCTTGAAATTCCACAGCTCCAATCTCTTTATGGCATTTAAAAATACTATACAAAATGTACATACACTCTACTTCCTGCTGCTTTTTAAGATACAAAAGATGGGGTAAAACCTACCTGTGACAATGCCGCAATGTTTTTATGCCTCAAATTTTATAGAACTGTCAATTGATCCAATTATTTTGGGTATTATGAGCATTTTTTGTATATTATACAATATATATATTTTTTTGTTCTGCTGGAAATATGTTAGGCATCTTTCAGGATACATATTCTAAAAGATGCTCAATTTACTTGCTCGGCATCTACTTATTAATAATATTTTTAATAATTTTTTTTTATTGAGTGAAGATGCGATTACTTCGAGTTGTCATATAGTTCTGAATATAGGGTAAAATAGTTTCACTTCGGGTAAAACTTGAGACGCATGAAAAAAGAAATTCTTTCATCAACAATCAGTAATGGACTGGTAGCCTTCGTGAGAGTGTGTGTACAGCTGCGTGCTGCGTACTGTTTTCGCTATGGCTCCTGTTGAAAACAAAGATGCTACTAGTGTTCCATGGGAAAATTTTTCTAATTGGGTACACGCAATCTGCGTAGTCACCTTCGACTTGGAGCTCGGTCAAGCATTGGAGGTGAGATGCAAATTGAAATGGTAACAATGGGCAGTTGTGCGTCGGTTTCACTTTTTTAATTTTACGTTGATTTTTTAGCAGTGCTTTTGTTAACTAGAACTAGTGCTTGAACGAGGAGTAGTTAATGTAAATTTTTCTTTGTGTATCACCTGTGTATATAAATGAATATTCTTGAAAGCTGACTTTAAATAAAAACCTGTTTTAACCGAAGACAGGTTTTTATGGTTAGAAAAGTAAGATCAGCTGTACCTTCATGCACGTTTACTCACTTCAAGGTTAAAATTGCTTCTATTTTGAGTATCTACTATGGGAGCTTATGCAATTTGATTAATTACTTGGCTCTGCCAAGTGTCTGATCTAATTAACCTTTTATCTATCAAGATACTTCAATTTTGCTTATTTTTCTATAGTCCTCCAGTAAAATGCATTGCATAATTGCTTATCTCATGAACTATCTATAGCTAATCTTCCAAATGTACCCTTGTGAAATTTTCTTTAATGCTAATGTACCCTTTTGATTAAGGCATTGAAACCTATAGTCTACTCTGGTATAAGATAAGCTTAATTACTTTCAGATGAAAAGTGGAATGCTTCAGCAATGCCATGTACTCTAAATTAAGAAGGTTTTCTACCAACTCCTGGTAGTATTACACTGGACAGATCTGGTTAAAATGTACATTTCTTTGGAGTTTGTTTACTGTTGTTTGTGATGCTACGTTTGAAGATTTGAGAATCAACACTGCTCTACTAAGTAAGCTAGTAAAAGAAAGGAAATTGATGTATAAAAATCTTTGTTGTACCAGTTTTTTTTCTGCAGTTTTAGTTTGCAAATATTTTAAATGTTATTGCTAAGCCTGAGACCCTTACACAATTTAAGAGTTTGTTCTTGTATTTCATTAACCTGATTAAGGCTAGTGCTACTATAGAGTTCAGCTTTGTAATGCTGGGGCTAGTTTTTCTCATCAGGACTGAATGCAGTCTCATTGCAAAAATGATTTAGCCAGTTTAAGATTAGAGAACTCTGGGAATGGTAAACTGAAGTTTATTTTATTTCATTTAATGTTCCTACAGGATTTTGCCAATTTATTTGATAGTATGTCCTACATTTCACCAGTTTTCAAACTCCTAGCTTATATTTTCTCAAAATCTTTTGAGTGATAATTAGCAATCATACTTTTTCTGAGAAGCTCATTCATCTGAATTGGTAGATATAGAGAGAATCTTTTATCAAAGCATTGTAGTGATTAAAGAATATTCAAGTTTAGGTTTGTCATAGATAATTTTCTACAAGAATTGCATTATAAACTTTGGACACAAACTAAACAGCAGCAATTTCTACTAATTATTGCAAGTAAGAAAAAATTAAATTATAAAAAGAGTGAGTTCATATTATTTTCATTTGGTTTGCACTCTTCATATTATTACATGGAGGTTACATTTTTTTAGTATACAAGGTATCCAAAACACAAAAACATGTAGGTTAAAATTTTTATCTCTCATGTCTTTTAATTTAGAATTACTGTGGCACCTCAAGATTCAAACTTAGTCTCATTGTTTTGGGTTGTTTGTAAAGTGCAAGCAAGACTTGATGCAAGTGGCATGTCTGTGTTCAGATTAGAGGACACCATTTGTTCACTGAACATGTTTGGATTGGGAAGTGTCTAAGTTGAGGGGTGTCCAAATCATGTGGATTCCACTGTATCATATTGTTGCATAGTTTATCATAGAAATCATAAATACTATGTTCTTATATTTGGGATAGAGGTGATGAAAACAATACTTTCATGACCTAGATTAGATCAATACCTATGTGTGCCATAAAAATTTGCATCCTGCATCTGGAATCTCTTCTACTTGCTTTAATTAAAATCTCACTCAACGTTTTACTTGTTGCACGTACTTCCCAAATCTGGAGTCCCATCATTCTGCAACACCTAGACAAAGAGGCATAATAATGGAATTGACATCAGTGCAATTCAAAAGAATTCATGTTTTGTGGTGTGCAACAGCCAAACTATTTTGGCTATATTGTTGCTTCTACTTTTGATGAAAAAACATACAGCATTCTCATGAAAATATATTTTGAAACCTGCACAGATGGTGGAGGGTTAAGGATAAGATCTGGACCATTGCTAAAGGCTGGGTGGTAGTAACACTTGCCCTAAATAATGGGGGCCACTAGCTGAGTCTTGATCTGGCAAGAATTGGGTCCAGATGTTACAGGATATGGGAGGTTTAACCTTTAGTTAGTTAGTCTCTCTCAGGACCAGGTTATGAAGAGTGGAATCATCTAGGATTCCTTTATGAAATGCTGTATTTAGATATATCTCAATCATTCTACATACTGTCCTCATTGACAAACTAATCCTCAATGCCAGGTAAAGTTTCCTTTGCATATCAGTTGAAATTTTATCTCTGAGAGTAGGTGGATGTGATTTAATTTCTCTTGGAGAATACCAGTGGTTTTTGGTTATTTTTGTTTACAAGTTTTTCTACTTGAAGACATGTTCTGTTATGTTGCTGAGGCTCCAAGTGTAGTCCTTGTGTTTGTAGAGGGTAATTTGTGACTAAGTAGTTAATTATTAATGTTATGATTTCCAAAATTGAGCCCATAAATCTCCAGAAATTTCTGTGAACAGCTAACTGCAGGCCTGGGAGTTTCTGAGGAGCAACCAGCCTCCCTCCCTCTCATTCATTCGGTGCAAAAATATGAGCCCCTTGGCTTGAGCTCAGCTCCTAAAATAGCACCCTTGGTGTTTACCTACAATATTTACTCAGTTGGATAGATAGGCTTTGCATCTGGCTGACTGGTTTGGTGAATAGAGCTTCTACAAAATTATCTGCAGTGAATAGCTGCGAGCTGTAACTTCATTTTTGATGGAAATTCTTTCTTTGGTGTAGCGTGAGTGATGTGGCATTTTCCATCGCATCTGTTGTTCTCTGGTTTCTTTCACGAATGTCATCCTCATGAAGGAGTATGTGGTGATTACACTCCCTGTAATTACAGTATCATGTTCCTTGCAAGTGTCTCCAGTTCCATCCTCAGTTCCAAGGTCAGAAACAATCATGGTCAAACCTTGTTTTTTAGCTTTTCTGTTAGGATTTTGTTTTTGTGCATTTCAGTTCTAATTTTTTGTACAATTCTGTTTTTGATGTCTTTTTCCATCAAAATCATGCAGTAAATAATTGAATTTTATCAAAATCATGTTTTAAATAATTGAATTAGTGTTTTTTCTTATACGTACCTGATGTTGTTGTTGTTTTTATATATTCATTGTGTTGCGCCAGTTCAGTATCAATTAATTAATGATTGAAACTGAGGTAAGGGTCATATTTCTAAGCTGTATGATATACTTACATGTTATGTAGCATTTCATTCATGATGATTTTTATTTAAAAATAACTTTTCTACATTCTGACTTACATGGGTAAGTGCAGTGAACAGTTTCAAAGGCTGGCATATTATCATTTTGTCAAGTCAGGGATGCAGGTTGTCTGAAAATGTAATTGGCCACAAAATGCTATACTCTATTTACTGTTGCTTACGTTAGTGCATCTGCTTTAATAGGTGTTCAATTTGTGCTACTGATTTGTGTGCGTAAGTTTTGCAGCACACAAGCAGGCGCACCACACCACCATCACNGCAGGTGCACCACCACACAAGCAGGTGCACCACACCACCACCACACAGGCAGGTGCACCAACACCAGCAGGTGCACCACACCACCATCACACAGGCAGATGCACCACCACACAGGCAGATGCACCACCACACAAGCAGGTGCACCACCACACCAGCAGATGCACCACACCACCATCACACAAGACGGCGCACCACACCACCATACAAGCAGGCGCACCACACCCCCATACAAGCCGGCGCACCACCTCNCCACCATACAAGCAGGTGCACCACACCCCCATACAAGCCGGTGCACCGCGTCACACCGCGCTCGCATGGCTCAATTCAGCGGAAGCTCATCGGAGGTGAAAGCTTCGTTGTGTCAAGCGTGGGTTGCGCAGTCCCCGGAATCCTGCAATACTTGTGCTTGCGTAGTTGTGCGATCTTTCCTTAGCGACGCTCTCTGAACTACCTGTAATGGTGCCCTAAAAACCTGCGATGAGGGGGATTCAAGTCTCCAAGCTCGTGGTACTGTAGTTTTGGTATGCACTCATAGTGGGAGACCTCTGAACTACGTGTAGTAGTGCGCTAAACGAATCCTGCGAGCGCTGTTAAGGTAGACACTAAATCTAGGAACACGGGATCCAAGCTACAGGAGGCTCCCGCATCGCTCTCAGCGCTCGACCAACTCAACCTTTGTAAGTCGAGCGTTGGTGCTCTGTTGTTCATCATGGGTGTAAGACCAAAATAATTCTCACGTAATTAGAGCGAAACCTTGATATTTGGGGCTCGTATTTCACTACAGAAAGAAAGAAAATCTGCCTAAAACGAAATGTATTGGAAAATGTAGCATTTCCAATAAAATGAAAAGTGTAATAATCGTCACGAAATTTCCGTGGAAAAATGGTCGACGACCGAATCGTACGGAAAAAAGGCATTCAAATATCGAGGTTTCGTAGTATGGCAGAGGGACTGCGTCAGTTTAGGAAACCCTTTGGGGGTGTTGCGTGGGGCAAAGAAGATAGCATTCGAGATGTCACGCAATATCACGGAGACGCGCGTGTGCACGCATACCTTTGTGCACGCGCAACACGGATCAATAAGCGCAGCGTCACACGCTCGTGCGTCAAGGCCACGTGCCCCTCACCTTCCCGTGAACTGCTCAGGTGCGTTGGAACTTGGAGCATCAGTGTGGGCCGACCTCGAGTCGGGCCACACTGATGTGCCGACTTTTAGCTATGTCGGGTTCAATCTTCCTTGGTCAAAATTCTACTACCAGACCTGCAGGCTCTATTGTTGGTCGCTCTTGTGGAGTTAGGTGTCGCTAATGTAAATTTAAATGTCTGCTAACATTTTTTTCCATTGTATATGAGAGATCAATCGCTGAGAAATGCTAGCGCTTTTGTTGTCTGTTAAACACTGAGCCAATGTGATCTGGTAATTAAAGCATGAAAATTAGCGTTTTTTAATAGCGTCCCATTATGACACGCTGGCGGGCAGTGGGTTAGGTGTACAATGTATTCGAAAAATAATGATACAAACTTAGACAGATATATAAACCCAGACGGACTTTTTCAACAATAAGTAAAATCGAAACATTCATCATTTTGAGATGAGTAAAGTTTATCTAGCTACGGTGAGGGCAGTCCACAGAGTCTTAGGTGGTGGGGGCTCATTTGGTTACAGGGACTTATTTCGCAATTGGAATTACGAGAAGTGTTCAAATGTCCGCCCACCACGTCAATGCTGGTTGGGCACTTACTCAGAAGCGATTCCCGGACACCATAAAACGATGCAGGGAGTAAAACATTTTCCTAGAGACCCACAGCCTCTACAAATTGAAATCTCAGAAGTGATTGTTAGTTTTTTTACTTATTCGTAAAGAGAAGGGCGTTTTTCCTCGGAGTTTTTATATCTAATGTCAAGGTTTGTGGCATTTGTTATGAAACACGCCGTTTGAGGACCAACTCATTTATTATTAACCTCGAGACGACCAGCTGTGCGCTCTCACGGTCTGCGTAACCGAGAGTGACGGTGTGACTGCAAACACCACGACCACGAGATATCTTGATATAGTTCGTTAAGAGGTAAAATGATCAAATATTGTAAAAGCAGTCTGTCTTTCACATAATTTGGTCTTCTGTGCTGTACGTAACGCCAGTTTTGAACGAAACAGTGGAGATTTATAACTAAACTATTAATTCTCATGTTTTTTTGGAATAGTTCAATCTAGCGTTCTGATCGAGATAATCGCGCTCGATTTGCAAACACGGCAGCGGTGTTGAAAGTGTCGCGCAGCTTCGTATTTTCTTCATTGGAATTGCTCAAAACTTCCACAAACTCCCCAACGTTTTCCTAGTGCGTGCCGCGAAGAAGGTGAAGAAGGTACATTCGGTCGTTAGGAGGAGCGATGCGGCGAGATTTCATTAACAAGAACTGTCACATTCCTGGAGATTTCATCCTTATTTGCTCGCCGTTTCTAGGCAGATTGCTTGGTATGCCGAGCGTCTGTGCTCGCAGGAAATGAAGCCTCTCGAGCTCGGTGCTGTGTACGGCTTCTTGAACGGCGCTTCTGATCTCTGTATTTCTGGCGCTTCTGATCTCTGTATTTCCGGTGACCTCCACGTGCCACGGCCGTACGTCGCTGCGGGCGTGTCTCGATGCGGTACTCTTCTTTCGTTCTTTCGTCTCGTGTTTCTGTTGCGTGGAGATCACTAGGTGACCTGAATTGTTTTCCTGGCAATTGAGTATTTTGCTCCCTAGCTCATCTCGGTGGAAAACAATGGTAATTTCTCGTTATCCCCATGAAATATTTTGATATTCGCATTTGGTTTTCTCATTTTGTAAAAAGATGAATTGAAAATTCACTGACCTGACCTCAAAACCGAAGTTCTAACATTGGCATTATTTTTCTTCCATTTCGTTTGATTACAAATCACACTGTACATACAGTGTGATTCACTGTACGAATCACACTGTGATTAATCACTTAATCCACTGTATGAATAAAATAACACTGACCCGGTGCAGCCTGCAGGCAGTTGCAACACTGATGCGGTGCAGGGTGTGTATGTCACCCCGCATTGCCGCGTTGCGTGCCGCCTTCAGCGCTACAACACCCGCATAATGGGCGGTGCGCAGCGACTGGTGTTTGTGCTCCATTGCTGGGCGAGTGTCTGAGTGCCAGCGTGGCCTGTAATAATAAGCCATGACCTGATCACTGAGCAGCCCTGATCTTCATCCATAGGGTCGCGGGAAGCGTTTTCCCGTTTTTCAAGTATTTAAAAACCAACGTTGAAACTTGGTCGCCTTTTCCGTGCCCTGATGTTATCGTTGCTTCAACATTTGCCGTGTGCTTCTTTGATTCAACTAAAATGTGGCCTACCAACCGTACATATTGTCCTCTTGTTTTTTTTTGTTTATTTTACGCCCGCCCCATGCAACATTCATGTGTGTCGAAAGTAAGTATGTATAACAGGAAGGAATATTAGTAAACCGGAGTATAATTTTTATCAGTAAAGGGTTGAAAGCATTCCCGCTCCTGGGAAGTACGATGTCTTCGTTTGAGTGGTACCTGCGGTGTATATGTATATATATATATGTCTAAATTTATTTATATATATAATATATATAACCTCTGTGTAAGTCGCCAATGGCGGTGGCAGCTACATGTAGTCGGTTTCCAAATCATCAGAATTGGCGAGTCACTTTGCCCTTTGGAGTGGGGGGTTCATGGGAGAGATCATCGCAATCACGACGGTATTTATCTTCGAGTTGCGTCCTGGAATGTTTTTAACTCGAGAGTTGAGTACGATGAACGAACTACGATGTGTTTTGCTGGTCGATGTTGCAGCTCGCACTTTTCTCTTCTGATGAACGTGTGTGCGAGTGTCATGAAATTAGATCGACTTGAGACAAAGAAGAATTGATTCCATGACTCTAGACTCGGGGGCTCACTGGGTGTGAGTGGGGGAGAGGAAGAAGGAGTGAGGGTTATTGTGTGACCTGATCAGAGCTAACCGCTCCTCCTGCCGTCAACAGCTGATCGCATGAGCACCTTTCCGTCGCGTGGGAATTTCTAGAGGTTCTGATCATGTAAAATTTTCCGTTCAACTGTGATACACATCCTCGTTCTCCGCAAGTCTGACGTGTCGGAGTGTTTTGTACGGTGAAATAAGCTTAATAACACATTGGTCAAGGTCCGTACAGTGTTTAATCAACACGACGGCTGAAATACAGGCTATTTAGTGCACTGAAACGCGCTGCTGGAACAAGCTGTAGTTGGTGGTTGACCCGCTGAGGATTTCTCGTTTCTTTAGCCGCGACAGAATTTGTGGTTTTCAAGATTATTCTTGATATAATTATTAGTTTTATTTTATTTATGTTACTTATTTTGTAACCCCTCAGGGGGCATAGGATAGGCCATAGCAGCAATAGAGGTAGGTTAGTTAGGTTTGCCTATCCTATGCTATTG
>VOMN01034552.1:0-11392 GCA_014899125.1 Orchestia grillus
CAGTAGTTGTAAGGCATTTAAAACCCAACGGTAAAACGTGATAAAATAAATAAAGGTTTTTTATTCACCACCCTATTTTCCTATTTTCGTTGTTGTGTAAACACCTTCAAGTAAATTCTTGTTCACTAAACATTATCGAAAGTGTGTGATCTTGCCCTTACTTATGTAAGGCTCATAATTCGCCAAAGTTTTCAAAAATATGTTTGCTAGCGACAAATTGTAATTATTTGGTACATTATGAATATTCATTTGATCCCTTGTAAGTTGCGATTGGGCTTTGCATCAACATCATTACGGTTGGTTAGAAAACCCTAATGTGAACTTCCATAAGGTAATTAAAGCCTTAAGGAAGGCTTGTTTCCTCACACGTTTTCGAGTCGAATGCTTCAAGAAGTAACAACAATAACAGTGGAAGTTCAGCGAGTTTAATTTACCAGATGCATAAATTAAGGCAAATTTGAGCGCACAGACTATAGCCTCATTTTCAGGGAACTTGGATAGCGACAAATTTCGGATTTCTTGAACGCCTAACGGGAGTGTGCATCGACCGTTCGGAACACACAGAGTGTTCGAAAGGCAATTGAATTCCATTGATGTAATTGTTACCAGAGAGCTCCCTTCAAGTCAACAAATTCTCTGACATCTAAAAATAGAGTAAAGCTTTCAATATGCGTTGAAGCCTCGGTTGCGAACGCCCATTGTTTCCTGCTAACATTAACGGGAAACCTCGCAAAAGTGCTTGTCTTAACATCAGCATTTCTCATAAGAAATTGATCTCATTCTACTTAATCTGATTCAGAAATTTCCTCAAGCAGTTTTGCAGTCATGTTCGAACTCGTTACAATTTTGTACACCTGCTACGCTGATTGTAATCAGGACAAATGGATAAACCTATTTGAGACAAAACTGCATCTGATATCAATACATCACCGTATACCAGTGTCATAGCGGCTCTTCGCCATCTTACAGATACTCATATATGTGCTGTGTCATTTTGCTATAGCTCGAATGTCTCTTGCCGTTGATAATCTTTTTTAAAATTTTCGTAACCTAAACATTCTGCAACAAACTTCAAAATTAAAATATTGGCGGACGAGCTGGAAGTCAGCTAAGAAAATTGCGTCGTGTTCAAAGTTTCCGAGAAAATTAAACAGAAGAAGTTCTGCATAGAGTCGAGGATAAGTTTTAACGGATGACTTTGAGAAAGTTTTTGCATCAAGTTGGTACAATGCAAATAATAAGCGTTCAGCAAAGTGTCCATAAAATCAAACCTTGATACTCTATTTTACACAACTGACCCTAGTAAGTGCGACCGAAATTTCGTCATGGAATATGCCTAAAAAATCTGCTTAAAATGCTGGAACAATTGAATTATTATCGTCTATTGCAGTAGCTACAGAGTAAATTAATGTAAATTGTACTGTATTAAAACGCTCATGATGTTTTCATCAACCCAATAAATAACTAAGCATACAGCGTCCTCGTCCAAGCGCAGTCGACGCATCATCGAGAAAGGAGAGGAGAAAAAGGAAACTTAATACCAACACAGTTGACGTACGAACGGTACGACTGAGTGGTTTATAAAAGTCTTAAAATTACTGACAAAGCTCCAAGGCACTGCAAATGAATTTAAAGTTTAGGATTACTTTTCCCAGGGAAGCACCTGGACTTTATAGAAATAAGCCATAAAAATAAACCATATAAATAAGCCTTATAAATAAGCCATAAAAATAAGCCATAAAAAAGCCATAAAAATAAGTCTTACACCGGGGGCAGAACCTGTCCGCTCCTCATTTGACGCGATGTGGCGTTACCCTCTGCGCTACGAGCCCTCCAAGGTGGGGTGACCACAGGGAGCAGCCGCTGATTCAAAGTACACGAGGACGAGGACTAGCAGCAACTCCGGCACCCAAACCAAGCTCAGAATTTGAATTTACTTCCCAAGAAGGTCTAACTTTATTGAAGAGACGCTGGCGTACGATACCTTTCAGTTATATAATTCAATTGAATTTGAATATGTAAAATTATTGGAGTGTGTACTTCTACTTATTTGAATTTTCATACTCATGTTTTGAGATTCACAAATAGAGAAAGTTGTGCTTCATAGACAGTTATAAACATTGGACAAAAGTAAAGCAAGTTATGACGATATCACACAAATTTTGTGTGGGTAGATGTGTGTGTTTATACAATTTAGAACTAGCAGCTGCTTATATTGTTTATCAGATTCCCGTTGAACACAGTCATCGAATCTACGGAATTACATCTTTTTCAGGAACTACGTAACCTACATCCATAATTAAACAAAATACATCATATACGAGATAGTTACAAAATAGCTCTACTCCTTTCGTCGACCATTCACGCGCAGGGGTGCGTCAATTAATGAATTAAGTTGAAGCACAGCGAATGATTCCACGTGCTTTCGCCGCTCAAAAACACGTTCTATTCACTAGTGACCGAAACCGCAATGCCTGCATCCTTAATCATAAGCCTTTGGTTTTTCCTGTTTTTATCGAGCGTGCAAGTGGTGCTTGTTTACTCATTCACATTTTATAGAAGGGCATTTTGCATGCAAGAAATAATTGCAATTTTAACTGAAGGAAATAATTCGTTTACAAGGGCAGCTGAAAGTTACGTTTAGATGCATCATGAATAGTTGATGAGCTGGAACTTATTACCTCTTGATGGAAAAGTAGCTACCGAGTTCAAATGTTCATAACGCGGGTATGCATTCTCAGTTTTAGCTAATTTAAAAGACCACCGCCAGCACTCCATGAGCTTTAATGGACAACTGAGCGCTTGAAAATGATTAAATCTTTTCAGAACTCTTGTTTGAATCTACATCATACTCTGACCTTCTTACTGAAGTCAAAACTTCAACATTGTACTTCCATCAAACCAAGCTATAACAGTAAAACCAAAGCCCGCATCCCGCAGATCTGAAGTAAAACGATCGAATAGAATTCAACGCACAGAACATTTCATTATTAAGCCATTGCAGGGCTTTAATTGTTCCCATAACTAAAGCGATTTGAATGCAAATTACTTGCGTATCAGGCAGACGGGTTCACAGAGAGTCCGTACATCTGGAGCACAGTTACCGTGGCCCAAATCTCGACTAATTATGTAGTGGCAAGAGGCCAGGGCTCGCTGCAGTCGATCTCTACATTTAATGGCCGATAAGACGATGCACGGCAACTGAAACTTATGGATAATATTACTATCATTAATATTCTTCTTCCTGTAGTTGATAGTATTATTCGTGTTCTTATTCTTGTTCTCTTCACAATAACAATTATTGATTAGAATTACTTCAACTGATATAATTATTTTCAGGAAAATTTTACTAACTTCATTAATATGTATGACTCTTATTATTAAATGATGGATTTCATTATTGCGAAGGCTGCAACAAGCTTCTTGGATGCACTTAAGTTGGAACGCTTTACCCTGAACTCTGTAATTGACTTTTCTTAACAAATGGCTCACGTTGGCGTATGTATTAGTTGACATTGTTAGAAAGAAACTAGCTGAAAAGAAAGAATGAAGTTAAATAACGAAGCCCAAAGTAGACTGATGAAATAAACGTTAATAGACGAAATTGAATTCTAGGAGGTACATCGACTAGGTTGGACGCGATAAACATGCCAGAGGGACTCAAGAATCTGACTATTTTCCTGTAAAACACAGAGCTCTTATTAACTTACATCGCAAGAAATGAGACTATTCCCGATACCATGCCCTGAGATGGACTTCGAAATCCCCGAAAAAACTCATTACGAACAGCCAATCAAAAATAGGAACAAGCGATTGCACAAAAGAGGCAGAACGTGACTTCGCTCTGATTGGATGGGAGGCAGTGTGTCTCAGAGCACTCCACGCCGGAAATGATGTCCACGCCGGGCAACGGCATCCGTTTGGTGGGCTCCGGACACTGAAAGTTCGAAAACTGAAATTTTGAAAACTGTTATTAGTTTTTTGAATTATCTTGGATTACTCAAAAATGGCGAACCATGCTGTCGACAATCATGTTTTCGATTTCACTAACCATACACTTCCGATAATTTAGAGTTTGAAAAACTCTGGAAAAAATTAAGAGCATAAATTTCAAATTCTGGAAAGCACTGTGATAGAGAAGCAACAGAAAGAACTTGTTACAAAACCGTTCCAGCAACGCTTGGCATTCGCAAGGCTAAATACAGCACATTTCATTAAAATAGACAGGAGGTGAAAATACACAGCTCGTATTCAAAACCTAATTCTGAAAGTCAAGATTTTTAAGTGTCATCTGATATTAACAGCATCCATAGCCAATGAAACACGTTTCAAGTCGAGAAACAAATAAGCCCGCTCAGAGAGGTTATACATGTGATAAATATTTGCATCATCCAAACGCTAGAAGATGAGACAAAGAAATTGAAAACTAAGTCCACATTTTCCGCCTTTAGTTGGTATGATTATTCCAATTTCGAGTACCTTACTTAAAGTAAAAATTTCTTGCCAATGAAATGCTCCTACGATACAGTCTCCATAATCTGAAAGCAGCTCAAAGATCATTGGTAAAAAGAACAAATCCCAAACAATAAAGGCAGGAACTTTTGAATGAGCTCCTCAGCCAAAAATATTAGTCACCTGCAACTAATTTAGTGTAGGACCTCCATGAGCAAGAATGATGGCGGTGATTTTGAGCAGCATTGAGTCTACAAGTGTCCAGAAACAGCAGGCGAGGGACCATCATTAACGTTTCGCAGCAGTTCCAAGAATTCAAGATTCTGGTCAACAGTTCAGGGCAAGAGATGGTCCCTATCGGTTAAAATTTTCTTCCGACCCTAATTTCACCTTGAATTACTTTATACAGGGCATCTCACGAAAAACGGGAGCCGAAATGAAAATAGTATCATTCAAGAACTATTTGCTACATACCTTGAACACATTGAAAATGTTTGGGCCTTCATACCCGAGCCACACTGGGGTGCTGCCGCTTTTAAAGTCGTTTTTTATTCTGTTTCGACCACATTCTTTGTTGGACGCTTTTCAACAAACGGTGTGCGTTTCGATGAAATATTGTCAAAACTATTCACCTGTAATCACTCTACTGACGTGTCGCAGAAACGTGCTTGCGCGGGATAGTTAAACAATAAAATGCCCATGCTACAACTTAACTTTAGTTTAAGATTTGGCAAAATTAGCAAATCACTAAGGAATTCAAAGAAAGCATAATTAACGAATTCAATGTACTAAATAATGGTCGACAGGATGATCGATGCAATTAAGAGCTCAAAAGCGCATGGACAGAAATGGACGACATGTGAAAGAAATTGGAGCCTAACACATGAAAAGATAATTTTTAGTTATGATTTACCACATAGTAGTTGTAAGGGCGTCTTTTCCAAAACTTAAAATAAAGCAGCACTTCAATGACTCGGACTATTTCGTTCCTAAAGACCGAGGAAGGATCATTCGGTATTGACTCTTATAGAAGGGGTGTGTTCACACGCAGAATCCTCTGCACTAAGAAACAGCAAGTTAAGAATGAAGAAGAAAAAAGGCAAAGAAGAGATTGCGAAGGTGTGGAAATTGAAGAAAGCAAAGCGAGCATGGAAGACTGAAGTCTCGAAGGCTAATCTATAGCTAAGATGACCTAACGGTGTCCACATGGAGATGCAGGTTCCTATAGCATAAGATAGACAAACCTAACTGACCTGAACAGCATGAAATAAAATTTTTGCTTCTGACAATTAAGTGTTCCTACTTAGCCCTTTTGCCGAGAAACAACAGAAAATGCCCATCATTCTTATGAAACTCTGCCTATGTATCAAGCTGACGTGTTATCTATTACTATTATTAAATTTAATAAGGTAAATTTGAGAATTCATCGACAGTATTAGTTCCGACGTAAAATTTTTTTTTAGTTTGTTCGGATACAAAAAAGCGGGAAGCGGGAAATCATGGCTCCAACCCAGGCAATAGGACAAAAGTAAAATGTTGACGCGCTGTGTTATTTTCTCGTCTTATAGCAGCGTTCGAACATAACCTTAAAGGGTTGCGAAGTGGGAATTATGGACGGAAGGGTTGGACACATTGCCCCACGTGCGACCGTGAGTTACGTCGTACCTACAAATGATCACGCACACTCCAGGACACTCAAGAAGGTCTGAATAATTCCAGCTCAGTCCGATGTGAAAGGTAGAGCTCGAATAGAAACAGTGTAAAATTTTACTCGAATACAATGTTACTAGAGATCGAAAGCAGGAGCGTTCGTTCATCTTCTGAAGTCTAGAAATTCAAGTAATTTTATAGCGACATCGTCAAATCAAGATGACATTGTGAAGAGTAATCGCTCTCAGAGCATTAAATGCCTCTACATGAACACAAATTAACACAAATCTTGACGAGACTGAATAATTTAAAACCAAGTCGATAAAATATCGAGGAGTATGCTCTATAGTTGGGGCAGCTTTATTTTTAGCGACTTGTTTACGTGGCGTTGAAAATCGTTACTAGACAATGGAAGAAGTGGAAAATTTTCCGACAGCTAATGAGCAGCAAAATGTAAGCAAAATGCAAGCGAACTCTGTGTAATCCGAGAACTTTCATTTGCTGAACTTTGCGTTTTTATCATTGATGGTAAGGACTCTTCTTACTCGCTTTATGGGGAACTTCATTATTAAAGACTTTTCATCATCCGTAAATGAACAACAGAGAGCCTTTAAGGCTAATTTTTTCAACCGAAATCAGTTCGCTTTCAGCAGCTCTAATTAGCTTGAGGTAGAGCGAAGAGATAGATGTATTTTCATCTCATTTACGACTCTCTGACAACGACGTCCTTCAAAAATCTAGTGAACAAAAGCGAAACGAGTTCGTGAATTTTCAGAGCCGCGTATGAACGCACTCAGTTCATTCAAAACGGAACTCGTAAAATGAAATTCTTTTCTTTTTCATTTTGATTAATTTCGAGTGTGGCTCCCTGAATCGTTTCAATTGACTAAAAATTCCAAACTCGACGCGTAATCTGCAACCATTTTATAAGCTGAAGTAAGCCTGGGCGTCAGGCACACTCGCCCGTCAGACATTACCAGCTTGAGTTTTCGTGCGTTGAAATCGGAACACATATATAGAATAAAATCAAGCAATTAATGATAAAGTATTTGCTGCAGTATTACTATCTATGTCATGTATTTATTCAATATCTAAGCTGTTTAATTTACGATTCAACCACTCTCAGATGCTCTGATTTATTTATATTGAGATATAAGATCACGAATTAAAAACTGGACTACGAATTTTTTAAACCTTAGGACAGTATGTTCAGGAAATATGGATGTTATAAATCAAGGATAACAATTTTCTTCCACTTCAGGGGAGATATTTTCGACAAAAACTGTCTTCATGCATCCATTCTGCAAGCGTCGCAGCTGGTGAAGAAAATATATTTTGGTAGGCAAATTTGTAAATAGCGCTCAGCGAATGGCAGCATTTCGGCTTGGCAAACTTTTCAATTTTGGGATGCACCTAAAAGAGATGAGACCAAAATATCAGCAGAACTGGGGGCGGACTGTGTCCTTCCCGAGTCTTCAGATTCGAACTGAGACGATCCAAAGTTTACGATATTTACTTGATATGTTACTTCCCCTGAAAAAACTGCTCTTGCATAATCGCGATTTTCACTATGGAACATACACCGGAACTTATTTGTAGAATAACATTTGAAATGTTCTATCATCCAAAGATAAGCATCAGGGGATTTTATTGTAATGAAAAACGTCAAAAAAATTGGAATAAAGTTCGGGTCTTCAAAATGAAGCGAACATTTCTAATCTGGAATGTCGAGATTAAAGCATCCGGTATCCCACGAGTGTCCCCATACCGTTTCTCAAGTCAAATTTGTCCCATTCCACGAAATAGCTCATAATGTTCTAGAAGAGCTTCATTACTATGGACAGCCGATCGCATCTCGAGTCTCAAACTATTTCGAAAAAAAAAATTATGTGACTGCTCCTGATTGGATGGCGACACAGATAACTTGGGCGGTTTACACGTTGGCACACGGAACACGTTCGACTTTTTAACGAGTCAACTTTAGCCTTACGCATACCCGCAGCAAGACTGCATTTAGTTTTTCACAAAAAAATGAGCCTTGTCCTTATAAAATAGGAGAGTTGAGTCCTTTTGGGAGCCAGAGGGTTAACACGCCGATCAACAATATTTATCTGAGCTGGGAAAAAAGCGTAGTGAGGTTCAATTATGCAAATGTGAAAAGTACACAGTAGTGGTGACTTTCACGTATTTCATAAAACGTATTACCGCATCAATACGTATTGAAATATCCCGTATAATATGAAAATCCCAATAGCTCTATTTCTTACCACCATTAAACTGTTCCATTTTCCCACCATTCCAATCATCCACTTGAGACGAGCAAGTCCAAATGGAATTTAGCACAAAGACTTCAAAGATGAAGACAAAGGCACTCAGAGAATCAATAAGCACGATACAGATAAAACTGGTAATCTTCAGATTTGTTTCTGTAATTCCTTCATGCGGTGTGCTCTCAATTGTAGTCATAACGACATTCAGGGTATCAGGTACTTAATTCGTAAAACGTCATGAAAGGGTACCATCAACATTAAGAATTACGTAAGCAATACCAGAACCAGTTCTCTGATCGCAACAAACGCGCACATAGTGTCTGATATTATGAAATTAAAGAGGTTTATCTACAAATTACATAAACAAAAATTATTGAGGAAAGTATATCAACTCTAACGCATTAACATGAAACTAAATGAAGCCCCATGTTTGTTTGTTCGTATGTAGACTTTTATACCCTAAATTATTTCTAGCCTTTGAAAATTTATTTGACTTCAATTATTGTTATTAGTAATATAAAGTTGTTTTGTTGACAAAGGAAATTACATGGACAGACGCCAAAAACATCGAATCATCCAATTCAATGTACTTTCAAATGGGTCAGCTATGATCCAGGAATGCACAAAACATCTTTGCAATTATTGAAATTATGTAAGGTTATGAAAGAAGACATACATTTGATTTTTCAGCGTAAAAAGGGATACGCTGTAGAGTCACAGAGGCGCTCAGTGCAACATTTGAACTCAAAAGGACACACGGATTGAACGAAGCGCAAGGAAAGAAGACTGCTGTAAATGAGCGACATCTTCAGGCAGCGGGAAATAAGGCTATCAGCCGGGACAGATTTTCAGAGAATCCAATAAAGCCTCTTTCCTGGACCGGACGCTGCAGCTTTGCTCTGCCACCACGCCACCCGGCCAGGGATCGCAGCTCGCAAAATGTCATGGAGAGGAACTTCAAATTTTTCCGCGGTGTAAACATGGCGTAGTTTTCGGAATTTACGACAAAATCTTTACATGAGGTTCACTGTTTCCAGGCAGAGGGGCTCATCTTTCTGTGCCTTCGGGGGAGGGGCGCGGGGAGAGAGGGCAGGGTTCGTATGAGACCGTCGGGCTACAGGTTGTAATCTCCGTGCACTTATGGGCTTATCTTACAGAAGGTCTTTCGGTGAACAACGAAAAATGTAGTCTTGAATTACGTTCCGAGTGCAAACTATGCCGCTTGTTCTTCTCTTGCTAAGTGAACACGATACATTACAGGGAATGATGAGAAGTATTTTAAGTGCAATGGGGCTCGGCAATCCACTTCGTAAGAAATTCATATCGTCGAGTTCGATACCCCCGGGGGATTTTTAAATATGGCGCCTAAAAGAATATTCAATAACTTCTATTCTATTGAATGGATTTGAAAAACGAGGTATTTATAAAACACAGAAAAATATCAGTTTTATTCCGATTACTATTAGACTGTAATATTCTTCCTGTGGCGCTCCCTGATTGCAGACAAAAATCGGCACGATTGAGCAGGCTCTTCATTACTGCGCAGGTGAGATCAGGCTCAATTCGCTGGATTTCTTCCTCTATGAATGCTTTGAGCTGGCGTATATATGTTGGGTTTTCCCGGTAAAAGCTCCTCCCTTTAAGGTATCCTCAAAGGAAAAATTCAAAGGCGATAGGTCTTCAACATCACCAAATCTTGAGATAAATTTTCCGGAAAATTCCCACGTAGAAAGGTAATATTCACAGTAGTCGTGTGGCACCTGGCTTTTATGCCAGATTGTGTATCTAGGTTACAAACATTGTCAATATAACTAACATTTTTCTAGACTTCATAAATACTTCATTTACTAAAATCCATTTAATAATATAGAAGGTATTAAATATTCTTCTGGACCCCAGATTTAAAAATCATCCTGTAGGATCAATATGCACACAAACCCATAAAATACGAACTACCGTTTGCTCAATATTTTGTTCACTTTTGAAAATAAGATGCTGTTTTCAGAATTAGTGACGAACTGACCTATTTGGAATAAAAGAAAACCGCAGTGGTTGTGCAATACATATATCTTCAGAGATTACTACAAAGATCGTGGAAATCCCGCCACGCATGCGGAGCTGCAAGCGAGGAACGACCCGATGGATTTCGCCTCGCCTGATGAAATGAAATTTGAAATGTTTTCAATGTAAGCAACGCTTGGGAAATGCGGGGCCTACTTAGGACAGGCGTGGGAATGGTCGGAGTCTGTGACGTCGGCAGCGGGCAGAGCGCTGGGAGTGTTGGGGGAGTGCTACGGGAACTGGGAAGTGGGCTGTACGAGCTGGGAAGTGGGCTGCACGAACTGGGAAGTGGGCTGCACGAACTGGGAAGTGGGCTGCACGAACTGGGAAGTGGGCTGCACGAACTAGGAAGTGGGCTGCACGAACTAGGAAGTGGGCTGCATGAACTAGGAAGTGGGCTGCACGAACTAGGAAGTGGGCTGCACGAACTGGAAAGCGACTACCTGTGTTAAAATCAAGTGACCAATCCAGTGCGTCAGGTCGGAGATGGTTTCAACGCCTCTGTAGCGCGCGCTGTGCCGTAAGTTTATGGAAGCGCAGGCTTATGGTGTATGAATTTGCGGCCTTCCAAATTTCCTTAAATCCTTCAGGGACTACTAGCAAAAACTGTAGGCATCTACATTATACAGCTTAGTCTACATTCTTACAGCTTCGTTCAAAACTTAAGTGGATAGGCACACAAGTGTGTGAACGAAGTTGAAAGACTGGTTGAGAAATGTTACAATAATTTAAAAAATAAGTTTGTCCTTTTACGGTTAAAATACGCATTAATGGATTGTTTAGTTTTAAAAATGGCTAATCGCTTCATCAGAGCAGAAAAATTTGTATGAAATACTAAAATGATTCTTAATAAAAACCACAAAATAAAGGCACGTAAAAAACATTAATTTTAATATTGAAAAGTTTTCTTTCTCAGGAGCTTTCGAGCTAGACACCGCTCATCTTCAGTAAACTGTAAA
>VOMN01034566.1:0-19115 GCA_014899125.1 Orchestia grillus
GAGACTGGGGCAATATCGGAAGCATCGAGAGACTGAGGCAATATCGGAAACATCGAGAGACGGGCATTATCGGAAGCATCGAGAGACTGGGACAATAGTTCAAAAGCATTGAAAGACTGGGGCAATATCGGAAGCAACGAGAGACTGAGGCAATAGTTCATAAGCATCGAGTTAAACAAACTGTTTCCACAGAATTGCATCGAAGTTGTCTATTTGCTTTCATTCCACGCAGAGCTCCTCTTCTTCCAGCAAAATACGTAAAAAACAGCGTGTTTGCTACGGACTATCTTGACAAAGGATGTGAGTTTTGGGAACGGGTTGTATGGTCCGACTAAAGCAAAATTGAACTTTTCGACCGAAACGAGACTCGTCATTTAGAGCATCATGGTGTGGGCTGTTTTAGTGTCAATGGTGTTAGGGGAACTCCACATCATTGATGGAAAAATGGATACATAGTTCCATGCACAAGCAGATACTGGAGCAGAAACTGCTTCTGAGCGCAAGAAAATTTTACGGCCGGCACAAGTAGATCTTTCAGCAAGACAATGACTCTAAATATAAGCCGAAATTAACGAAAGAATGGTTCGCAAATCCCACTATATAAAAATAGGTTAGTGTTGCTGGCTTCCTTGGTCTGACTGTCCGTCCGTCCGCCTCTCTGTGATGCTCCTAGGTATCTAGACAGGAGAAAATTCCCGGGTCCGTATTCCTAAACTAATAGCAAGACTGTCAGAGAAGGCAGTCCGTACCAGAGATGCTGGAAATAACATCATCTCATGTTAAAGACAATAAATACGGGGTATCTTGAGAAATTGATGTCATATGTCCCGCCACTTTTTGACGGGGTGAGTCTACTAGTAAGAAAATAAGCGTTCTTTCGTGGCCCACCCAACTGCCTGACCTCAATCCCGCTGAAATTTTGAGGTGACTATTCAGAATTCCTGCGCCCAGGAGGAGTTCAAAGAACCCTGCTAATTTGAGGATCATCGGCATGCAAGAATGGAACAAGATACCCCGGACGGAGTGTCAAAAGGGTGTTTTCAGTTACAGTAATCGTCTCCTTGCTGTTATTGCACATAACTGGCCTGCCACTAAATACTGAAGACTTTTTCGTGTGGAAATATTTTTGTTTCCCTTACATTTTTCTCGCTTAGTTGATTTTCTGGTGGTCAATGAATCTTTTTCTGCTCTGTTTAAGCATTTCTGTATGCTCTCTGAACTACCTCTACACTTTACCCCAAGCCAAAGCTCGAAATTTTCAACATACACCAAAAATTTAACTGTGCAAATACGTACATCCAGGCATTGTATGAGGCATATCTTCGAACAATGGAACAGATGCGTTAACATTTTAGCTAAAAAACATTTCCTTGAAGAAGACTTTAGGAAATAAGGACTTCACTGTAAATTTTGAATGATTTCTTACTTTTTTGGTTTATGTCTAATTCTTTAGACTTTTGATTAAAAATTTCCCAAGGGTTGTCAATTTGTAATTCATCCTCCTGAACTCAGTGCCACGGAAGTGTCAAACCAAACATAAATTCATACATGCAGTAATAATTTCCACGAGAAGCAGTAAAATAGCCTCATCAGCCTATGGTTTCGACTGCGACTGATTATTCTCTAGTTCGCAATAATACTAGTATGCCTACATACAAGTATGCAATAACACGCATATCATGGCCACATATACTGCGCTTGTGATCTGCATTCAAAGGAACGGTGTCATCGCAAGGCTGTGAGTCGTTACTTAAATTGAGAGAAATAAGCGGAATTGTGCATACTTAATTAATATGATATTATGCAGCGACGATTGCCATCAGCCTACAGCATGCGGGCGGCGGCGCACAGAACAGTCGTGGGCGACGTAGCTCTGGATCTTAATTCAGTATATGGAATGCAGGATAAAGTAGCAGTGAAATATAGATTTCTTATACTGCTCACACCTCTAGTAACTACATGTAACAGAATGAAGGGAGATATAGTTCAGGCATTTCATTTTTATAGAACAACGCGAAAAAACAATTGGCACAAGATTCTCACGCGTTACATGTTACGTTACATTTCAAACGTAACAGTTCTAGTTTTAACAATTTGTAGCTTATTTCTAGGAGAAAAGTGAAATATTTTTCGCGGGATAGTGTGGCGGTAAGTAAGAAGCTTCAATAGACGGAGTGGATACGATGTGCAAACGATGGTTCATCGCAGCTCGTGCAGAAAGCAACCGCTTGAGAACAAGCGCGAGACCCGCCACGGGTCACCGCCGGAGGGTGGTTCACGTTTAGAAAATTCGAGAAGTTAATTTGAATTAAAATACTGTGAACTTTCAAGCCATGGTCACAATGAAGTAAAATATTAAGTTTCCAAAACTAACGTTACACGCGTTTGATTTTGCATACATTTATTCGAATCAGGCGTTACCACAAAAAACTCTTCCCTAATCTAGTTTCCATGCATGTGTAGCCATTTGCTGGGAGCTGGGACGTACAGCAGAGACTCGTTTGCTGCAAGAAGAGCGCGGAGGATACGCCAGTAGAGGCAGCGGAGGGTGCGATAGAAGAGGCAGTGGAGTGTGTGCCAGTAGAGGCAGGGGAGGGTGCGCCAGAAGAGGCAGCGGAGGGTGCGCCAGTAGAGGCAGGGGAGGGTGCGCCAGTAGAGGCAGGGGAGGGTGCGCCAGTAGAGGCAGCGGAGGGTGCAAAAATAAATTCACCAATCTCATCTTCGAAGGTGACGTGAACTTGACAATATCAGCTATAATATATTGCAATATTAGCGTAGATAATTGATTTCATAATATATACATTCTGAATTTATGATGTGTAAATGAGCATTCATTTGTATAGCAGCCCTCCAAAACAGCGCACTCATTAATCTGTAAATGTCAGTAAATCGTACCCTATCAATTTTAATTTACAAAAAGGCTGATACCACTGTAGTTTCAAACCATTTCGATAAATTGTACCGTTGTGGAATTAGGCTGACTCCATGAGCTAGCTGAAAACATTGTATCACAATCCTCACTCACAATCATAAAATTTTTGATTCCTGTGCTTCAATACTGCGACTGTGTTCGAAAATCCTTTAACCTAATTTTTTTACTCGTTAGCAATTCTTGAGTAAATTGACAATTTCTATGACTGGGGAATAAACTGCAGAAATATCTAATTGAGTTACAAAATGTTGGAAAATGATCCATGAATCTTATCAAATTGTATGTCTTGCTGTGAATTCCAACGAAGGTCCTACGAAAAACCTTTCACTAGAGCTTTCATTGACGCTCGAGACACCAACTTTCAGCTAGTGTTTAAGAATTGTCTGAAGCCTTACAGGTGACGGGTTGCTTTACGACGCACGCAGGCGGGGGATGCGCCAGCACCGCCACCCGCAGCCCAAGCGGTGAGCTCGAACCCAAATGCCCAAATCGCACGAACGAGACTGCCTTGATCTGCTGCCATACAGGCCCCTTTCTTCTATAATAATAACTGAACTTATGCCTCACGCTTACGACGCCTACATCTTCACATCAAGACCGATGAGAACGCCTCAACCCTCCCCAGTATTTCGTGGCAACCCTTCATGGTGGTAAACTTAGCCTCGAACCGTTCAGTCGCACGGGGATCGCAGTTCGCCATTCCACTTAACGGGTCATATCACCCTTTATGGTGCATTTAGTTTCGTATCTTTGTTGAAATTCGAAAGCTGTTAGATAAAAGTTTACATGGTTTGATCATGCTAACAATCGCGGTGGTGCGCCACGGCCAAGCTGCTCCACACCCGGTCGTCTCCGCTGTCCGTTGAGCAGAGAAGGCAGCGTAATGATGACCGCAGGATCTTAGCACAGCCCAAGTGTTTCTACTATTAAATTTGCTCTACAAACTAACCACGAGCTCAGTCATATATTGGGTAAGTTTCTGCCATGACAGATGTGACAGATGTGAGGTTGTAATTTTGTTTCACGCGCTAACGACGTCAAGACTCAGCTCAGGGACTCGCCTGCAAGAAAATTGCTGAGTAAAATTGTTTCTCTCTTGGCAGTTCATGAATAATCATTTGGCAAAACGGAACAAGCTCATTTCAATGAATGTCGGTGAATGAGCGACTGTTGTGTGCAAAAAATTGTGTTTTATTGAAGAAATGAAGCATTGCTAATTATATCTATACTTGCACCCTCAACTGAGAGTTTGAGGATAAAAAAATAACTCCTTCTCTACTTGCTGAAGAATAAAAGGCCAAACCCACAGAATTCTAGAAGAACCAACGTTCAGTCAGTAAAGACGAAGTTAATTGCAGTATAAAACCAATCGCAAGCATTTCTTCTCGAACATTCTGAGGAACGGTTTCACCGTTAGGGTACCATAACTTTACAAGCATTAAAGTGAAAGTTTTACAAATTAAATATTTCAAAGGCATCTACGAACGGGAGGGCAAATAAAATAGTTCATAAGTTGACGAGTTGCGAAGAGTTTAAAAAATTCATTTGAATTTAAATGAGTAAACTTACAAGCCATGGAGAAAGTGAAGACTGTCGTGAGAGAGAAAAAAAGAAGCCAAAGCCAGTTGAAAGTGAAGCTCAAAGTCGCCATTCAAGAGTTGGCATGAAAGCCATGTGGCAAGAAAATACGCAGCCAGCTGAAAAATATCAAAATAAAGCAGCCTTCGTACTGAAGATTTTGAGCAAGTAAGAATACAAAACTCAGACATTTGTGAACTAAAGGCTTGAAGTCAGTGGGAAGCAATGAGCTTTGGAGCCAGCAGATATGTGCGAACTCGTAGCCTCGTAAAGCTCTGAAGTGCAAACCAAAGCGAATGTCAGCAAGGAAGTGAGCACTAAAGTACAGCTGTGCTGGACACAAACTGGCAGTGATGGGTTGTATCAAGTCTGTAAACCTCTGGCCAGGTGTGGGTGCTGTGGGGTGGGGAAGAGGAAGCGGAGGTTGAAGGATAGTGTTGGGTGGTGACAGAGGCTGCTCCTGCAGTTAGCTCTGATTAAGAAGTTAGTCGGAACGACCTCGTCTGACGATGTTTTTCTCAAACAAATCAGCACTACGTTGAGGTATTTGTTACAGAAAATTCTCTCAGCGCTTGTTTTGAAGAATGTACACAGTTTTATACTCGAGCGAGATGAAGAATGGGCGCTGACGAGTGAGAACTTTTGGGATTAAACAGGCCATGTAAACTCTTAAAAGGTAATTAATAGTCAAAAACTCTATGAACGAAAATAGATGCATATATTAGTGAAAAATAACTGAATTTAGAAAGAGTTACGAGCTACACGTCTTCGGAGTTTAAAGACTAAATATACGGTGAGTATCTAATGAATGATGCAAATGTTCTTGAGTCAGGTCAGGGGAATATTTCAAGTTGTTTCATTAAGGCACGCAAATGCTAAAAAAGGAACTGTAAAAGTCGAGCAGAAAATATTCTAATCAAGATAAAGATTTTTTCTTGAACGCGAACGATAGTGGGAAAATTTTCTGCTAACCGTAGCTGCACTGATTTCATAAACCGTAGTTTCCTCAATTAACGAAATGAGTCTGAAAATTTCTAGCATAACGCACGATTACGAAACTGCTGCAACTCGCTGTAACATTGAGCACGGTGGATCAAAGGAAGGACTCTAGAAGTGATTGAAGTAAGTTGGTGAAAGTTTAGCTCTTCAGCCAAGAGGAGACGGAAACCCTGTATTCCTGCATGTCTAAAAATTAAGTGTACTCAATTAAAAAAATTAAATACAATACATTTGCTTTTAATTTACAAATTTATATGTTTATTAGAAACATTATTTTTGACGTAGTTGCCTTCCATCTCCACGTATTTTGTGAGCCAAGGGATGAACTTTCTTATCTCTTCCTCGAAAAGTTTCCATTTCCCTCTTTTGCTCATGGTTTGACAGCCATCAAGACTTGATAAATATTTGAAGGTTTCACCTGCGGGATACGAGCGGAGTGGTGGGAGATGATGTCCTAACCAAGTGAGTTCAAAAGTCGCTTTGAGCTGGAGGCAGCGTGGGAAGGTGCATAGCTGTTGATTTGCGAGCTGGTTTGGAAGCCCCCTTGTACACATTTTGCGAAAGCTAACTGTTTCAGTAATTATTTTGCTAACAAAAGATCTGAAGATTTTTTGGAAAAACTGCATTTATCTCGTCTAAGTCAATGAACGGACGTCACTAATCGTTCTTTCAATTTTCTTCACCATCTCATCAGTCGTGACTGGTGTACGTCAACTCCTTTGTTCATCACGAGCATTCGTTCTGCCGGCTTTAAATTCACGGCACCACTTGTACCCCCATAAGTATGGTTTATGACACCATATACGAAAAACATTTTAGTGTCAGTTGCAATCTGGAACTGCGCGTTTCCCTACGCGAGAAGAAATCGGATTACACTCCTCAATCCACAGCTGGGGGAGTCGACATCGAGAAACTCATTCCGACACAGCACTACTACGTGCTTGCATTCTACTCCCAACACATAGCCCTTGAACGTAGTGCGGCCACCTTGATTGAAAAAATTCGTTTTGAACGTCAGAAGCTTGGCACTCTCCCTTTCTGGACACGCCTCGCATTTCCTTTGATGAAGTGAAGAAGCACTTCACCAGTCGAACATAGAATCTAAAAGGATAATGTAAAAAGATTTAAACATCAAAGGTAAGTATTTGTTTCTATGAAAAACCGAACTTTTTCACTCAACATACGCCAATATTAACGTAACGTTGCAGAACATGCTTTATGCTTTGCATTCGTTCGATTACTTTAAAAATATAAAACCATACAGCTGCTGTACGTTGAAGAAAATCATACGCAACTCCTTGTCGTGGATATCACTAGAATTTCTTGAAATAAATCAGAATAAGACAAGTAAATGTTCTCGGTGATATTGCTAAAAAATATCTTGTAACAAGAGAACAGAATTTCTATTTCGATCTATTGTCTTGTCCTTGAAATTATTATCACCAGATTTCCTGAACGAGTGAAAATTTGGATCTTCTCTTAAAAAGTTTCCACTGAAATTCGAAAGCAGAACATCAGCTACGATGGTTTGCACACGAAGAACGCTGTGTGAGGGAACTTCATTGATATCCTGCTATTGCTGATAGGATTTGCATAATTTTATGGATAATTCGTATAAGTTTTTGTGTGTGACTGCGAATAGATATGTCCAATGTACACACGAATAAATCTGAAATCTATTTGATTTCCACAACTGTACTCAGCTATGCTAAACTTGAAACATTTTGAAATGGAAAGTAGCTAAGTATTTAGAAAAAATGCTAAACACCTGATGCTTCTTGGTTCTGGAAAGTAGCACTGGAAACAGAAGAGATCTGCAGGGCTTTGAAGAGCTTCGTTTCGGCCTAGAGGAAGACGAACTGAGAAGGAGGGAGCTGGTGGCAGGGACCTGAATAGGGGTGGGCCTGCATGCATAATTCACGCTGGAGCGGATAATCCAGATGCGGTGTTTGCTTTCAGATCTGTGCATCGTGACAAAACGCGGCCTCAGGCGAATCCAGAGGCCCCTTCTGCCCGCCTTTTAATGCGTTTTTAACTGCATTTCATGGTGCCATTGGAGAGATGGCGTCGAGGCCACACATGCAGCAGAGTCTGTTCAGCTGTGGAGGCCACAAGATAACGCTAGTGCAAAAAGAATAATGGATTGACATGAAGGGTTGTTGTTCTATGTTATGTTGAGCCACTGTTGCCTAGTACTAGAGGTGGCCAGAACCACAAGAAAGCGTTCATTCACACAAGATCACATTAAATAACCTAAAATTTTAAATCTGCTCACGACCAGCTTTGCATTATTATACAGAGCTGCCGTGTCCTCCCCTCGCACTCGAATTTCCTGAGTCAACAACATCCGAATTTTCTTAAACTTGCAGATCTGTCTGCCACGCCAACATTTTCTCGGCTCTCCAAACGGCATTACCGTCTCATTGCTGGAACACAGTTTAATGCTTAGAAATTGCCCCTTTGGCGCTATTTCGACCTTACGTATGCAAAGCTTTCACACTGTGCCGAAGAAGAAAATCAGGTCTAAAAGCAGCGATTGACTTCCAGGGTGTTCTGCCACTGCATAGAGTCCAGGAATAGATTTCCTAAATAATTATTCTCATATAATCAGGAAAGTCGAAAAGACGTCCGTCAATTGTCATTTGGGAAGAGCTCGGCCCGTTCATAAGAAGGCTGTCAGCAACCGTCGAAGGAGCGAATATAGAATAGATTGTAGTCTTGCCCCTGCCTTGGAAATTGCCGCCGTAGATTTAACAATTCAAGCAAAATAGATTTAGTTGAGTAAAATTTGTGGCTGTGGTAATTATTTCTTTCTGATTCTAGAAGATTTTTTTAAAGCGAAGAGAGCCATGAAGACCTCTTAACAGTTTGGAATGAACATGTGTGCTTGGGGGGAAATTGTCACTACTTTCAGCATAATTGATGACTGAAGTTCGCTCGGTAAATGTAGCAACTAATTTATTTGCGCCTTTCTTGTTGCATAAATGGTACTCTAAATAAAAAAAAAATTCTGTGTTTACTGGGTATAAACTTGTTGATATTTTAAACCTAAACTGCACCTTGTGTCATATCTGACACATTTTTCTGAAACAACAAAGCCCTTCAGCCAGAACTTCCTGAGGGTTCTTTTTGTTGACTATTCGAATAAATCAACGGAGTAAAGAGTTGATGATGTGCGCTCAGAAACCTGGTTTGTGAGAAGAGGGCACGTGCTTGATATGAGTCATGATTTCATTTGCAAGGCGCAGAATCGACTTAAGTTCGTGCACAGATACCACTCTCCATCCAGGGAAAGATGAAAACGAAGGAATACCGCCGACAAAGCAATTGCTCGCAAAGCCCGAGGCGCCATTCACTGTCAAATGAGGCAAGGACTCACGAGGGAGCTGGCACGGAAAGCAAGGCGAGAGAGAGCAGTTCGGTAAGAAGCCAAAAAACCGTAGTCTGACTTTGAGCTATATGAGAGGGTAGAGTATTTCGGTTGACTGTGGCATTTCATGGCTTACATTATGGCATTTACTCTCATATCTTACAGCGTATTCTGGAATCTTATAGCATACTCTGACCCTTTATGGTACGTTTGGCCTCTTTGTAGCATCGTTGAGTATTTGTTACACGTCAAGACATAAGGTGGTGCTCCAAGGCCCCGAATGGGCTCCATGGTAGTTAAAAGTATGTCTTAACTGGAGAGCGATACTGTTTATTGTACATCTTGAAGTTCAATGTTGGCATTCTATGGTATGATTCAGAATTATGTTGTCTATCGCAGTATTTTATTGAACGCCATGACATTTTACGCTATACTGCGGTATTTTACGGCACAGTGTGGGGATTTTTATGAATCTTTGCATTTTCACCCATGCTAAGGATGAGTTTCAATCAGAGAAAAATACATTGAGGGAAGAGCGTCTTGTTCCACCATAGGCTTCATCTCTACGTGTCCTGTCTCTGTAGAAGCACAACCATAATTTTGCGCACGCTTGGATTTTGTGGTGAAAATAATAAAACTTTCAAATTATTTAAACTCACGTGTGAGGAAATTGTAAGCCAGCCAAATTTGGAGATCCCAAACATGCGAATTCACATTTGTTTTTAGAAGAATACACGAATAAAGTTGAGCGAGAATTGAGGCAAGTAGTGATAATATTTTTGTTTAACAGTAAAACTCACACACGTTGAAAAATGTTTACATAAGACGCTCGACCAGAGCACTAATGATACTAAAGATTTAAAATTTCCCCTCTCACTGCAGCTGTCGTGTTCGAACACTAGGGGTAATTTGTGACCAGAACGCCACAGAGCATCGGAGCCGAGGGCGGGCTGGCGAAGGTGTGTGAGGGAGGAAAAAATTACAGACTTGTGAAGGGTGAAACATGGGACACCCGTGAGAAATTTGGTAAATAAAAAAGGAAAGAAAACAATCGAGCGAAGCTTTGGAGCCACAAACAGTTTTTTCGATTACACTTTGACTATAGGATGCAATTCGCTCAGTATGGAGTTCAAAGCAACCATTCTCCGTACTCACGTTAAAAGTCAGATTCTGCTGGTGTTAATGCCCGTGTTCAGTCTTGTAACCTTAACGAAGTGATTTTAAATTTTAGTTCTAATACAATTAATGCCTTATTGGGTAAGCTACCTTCTTACATTTGGTCTAGATTTTAGTTCCCCTAGCTTTAAGATACATTGTTATAAATATCTTTTCTTATCGTTTGAGAATGCTACAGCCAAGGTTAAAAATCTAAATTGCTCCAAATTGCTACTTGTTATAAAGAAAGTTTGTTTTAAAACAAACTTATTACACAGCAAGTTTGTTAAGAGAGCAACCTTGTTGAAAAACAAAATTGACATTTTAGAGTACATTATATTACAGCGTATAGCAAGAACACAGATCCTGCAAACGACCAAACATGCAGTAGTGCCCTACTGCTCAGCAAGACAACGCATACTCGTTGCGTTGTCAAGTACACTTGTTCTAAAGCGAACTTGTTCCTCAAATGACCAAACTTGCAGTAGTGCCCTAATACTCCGCAAGATCTGGAGGCAGATGATACCCAGCTGGGGAAGTGTCTCCCTAGCGCAAGTGGTAGCGAGCTCGCTTCCTAGTCTCTAGGAAGCGATACCCCAGCACATTCGATACCCCAGATCAAGTGCTGATCATTGGGTTAGGAAGATAAAACATCGTAAAAAAACGTGATATGTCTAAAAAGGCGGCACATGCGCGCAGCCTGGGATGGGAAGCTGGGACCACTTTGGGCGCCATGGTGCACTGGTCAGCGTGACAGCCTCGCAGCCAGGACGTTAGCGTTCGACTCCCGGCGCAGGCGCTGATTTTCACGTAACCACGGAGTGCTTCCTTTGGAAAAGGAAGCTTAAGCCCCACTTTCCTCACATCCCTCACGTGTCAGTAGTTTTAAGACATTGAAAATTCAGCTGTAAAACGTGCTGGAATTAAAAAAGGTACTTTTTAAGCGCGCGGCTTCGCCTAGTAGACACCCACCTGCGGCACCGTCCACTCGCGCTTGCCGAAGCGCATCCTGAGTGAGGGCATGGAGCGCTGGGTGAGGCCCCACAGGCCCGTGCCTCGCTTGCCGAAGCGCAGGCGCATCGAGGGCACGGGGCCTGCTCGAGGGGGCCATGAGAGCAGAGCGCCTCCTGTGAGACACAGGGAGGTGGTGGCAGTTAGTCCGGCTAATTTTGGGGAGGAGAGTAAAATCTTCTGGGAATTGTGACTCTTTCATTTCAATAGCCTGTCTGTTTTTCAATGTTTTGCCAGTTTGTTCTATGTCTAAACATGCCCCCCCCCTCCCCCACTCCAAAACCGTCGGCTGGGTCAGCCCGTCATGCTCAGTGTAATGCTTTCGATTGAGCTGTAAAATCACAATAGCATTTACTCGTGAGACAGTGACAGAATGTTTGGAAGCCTTCTTACCTCAGCATGCCGAGCATCACTCACCGTCATCATCGTAGTCCAGAGGGGTGGTGGCATACGCCGGGGACACCACCATCGCCAGCGCAGTCAGCATCATCACTACCATCGCCCCATTCCGTAGCATGGTCATTGTCTTCGTTCTGAAGGAAAAATAAAAGAAAAAAGAAAGAAACATCGTTTATTCCGAAATCAGTTACATGCAGAGCATGGTACATCAGGTTTTCAGTCAGTTAAATTAAAGCTTTACAATTAAAATGTGGAAGTCGCAATGGAACTACAGATTATGATCAGTAAGACTATAACCTTAAAATTGTGGGTGGAAGTCGCGTTGAAACTTTGAATTGGGATTTTTAATTCCATGCTAAGCAAAAGAAGGTAAATATTAAAAAAACATTGTGTGATCTTCGTGCATACATCTTAAAGTAAAAATTCCAGTGCAAAGATGGCCTATTGCAACCTAGATTCTCTTATACACAAGATAAACCGGAAAATGATAACAAAAAAGTTGTGATTCATGCGAAATATTTTGAGTATTTGCATAGCGTAATGTTAACACTTGTTGAAATAAAGGATGCAAAAGAGTTGAATCGCAAATAATAGCGCATACAAACGCAAGGCGTCCGTTCTTCATTAAATTTAAACACAATGAGATATCAATACTTAAAAAAGGGTGTATAATTTTAAAATTGTAAAGGTTCCAAACCCTCTAGTTCCTGCACAATGTTAGATGCACAAGAAATGGAACGCTTGTTCTAAGACAGCGGTCTTAGCTTGTATGTATGTACGAGTTCTATGCACGATCACAACGCAAATATGTTGCTGTGGATGATGCTAAGGCAAATTTCGAGGAAAAAATTGGATACATATTCATAATCGTATACCCACATTCATATAAATTCACAAGTATACGTGTTTGTTATTGCTGAGATGCTAAATGACGAGATATTTTTTCCTTGACATTGTTCGATGACAGGAGATTTTTTAGGTACAGAGGGAGATTGTTCCATAACGAGGCTCCTGAGATTGACTGGGATTTTTGCCCTTTGTCGAATGAACGATAGTTCATTATTCCTCCTCTTTCGCTTTTTGTTCAGAGCGCCGGGAAACAGGAATTTTACACTTGTTTAATTTATTCTTCAAACAAGTTGTTTTAATCAACCCCTCAGAGCATACAGAAACACGTACCTAAGATCGCTCGGAATCACGCTACCAGTAAAGTAAATTAGCAATTAATATTCAGTGTTCATTTCATCAAGAAGAAAATAGACACTAAGTCTCTTTCCATTCATTAAGTATATTTCCCCACATCAAAGTACTCGAGGCGAAACGTGATACCACTAGAAATTGAATGGCTAATAATTTTCAATAATAATTTTTCCGTCTAGCACTATTTATTCGATGAAAAAACATGAAGGTTCTATTTATTATATGACGTGTTTTTTCTATATGGGTTTTAAAGGACATGTTTTGGTCATCCCACACGCCTAGATTTTTTATTTTATCTACAGGCTCGATTACCTCGTTCCCATGAGTCAGAGTAAGTTTAGGTAGCTTTTTAATTACATATTAAGAATAAAAATGATAAATTGCGTTTTGCTTGACTTAAGTTTGAAGCCATTTTGGTCGTACCATGATTTTAAACTATTCAAAAGACATTCAGCGATTGCTTTAGTTTCCAGTAGTTTATGTGGATTACTTGTTATTGCAATTTGGACATCATCCGCATACATCGAGATCCTTGTGTTCGATGGCATTGCTCGAAAGTCATTTGTCAAAATAGAAAGCAGAAGTGGGCCTAGGAATGATCCTTGATGGACCTCAAAGTCATTGCTGATGAAGGGTGATGATGAGTTTTCCAGGAAAACGGTATGGGATCTGTTTGATTAGTAGTTTTCAAACGATAGGTTTTATTATTATTAACATGTCAAAATTATTAACATGTTTCTGACAGCCTTCAGTAGAGTAATTACGAGTAAATATTTTTGCAGATATTTTATCAAAAAGTATAGCATTTACTGAAAAGCGTTCAACGAAGAATATAGTCGAACCAATTCATATGCAGCAAATAGTTTTTGAATCAGAATTTTTTCCTTTTGGGTTCCGGTTTTCATGAGATACCCAGAATATTGTAAAACAACGTCGTCTCTGACGACATATGAAGCATTAAAAAATACTGAGTGAGTGAATTACAGGGAAAATCTTTCAGAAAAATCTATCAAGGAATATTCAAAACATAAGCTAGAGATTTTGTACTGATTTGTGCCGATAAGGCCTCGTTTTATCGGAACTTTTTGATTTATTCCATTGCTTGGCTGTTTTTCATTTGTTATCAATGCCAAGGCAAAATATTGCGCAGATCAGAGGTAGTTAAGTACTAGATAGAAGGTCATCAAAATTTGCCCAAATGTTTTGGTTTTAAAATTGCGAAATATTGTGAAGAGAAAGATTTCAGGCTCAAATCAATGTAATACAATTACTCAGCGATGCGCGAGGAGAAGGACACCAGAAATGTACATCTGTCGTCCACTGGAGCCAGGAGTTATCTGTGTGACAGCCGTCGGCCACCCATCCGATAAGGAACGAAAAAAAAAGGAAGAAAGAAAGAAATGATTTATTCCCTCAGAGTTTACACGTTGACATGGTTTCAACTCTCCCTACAAATTGACATGCTGTATAAAATTGGGCTTCAAATGCTAGTAAAATTATTAGTACCTGTGTGATATGAAAAATTTGAGATTGGAACTGCCTTTTACGAGGGAATCATTTCGTGGTTTCTCGAAAATCCATTGACGGAGGCGGGAACCGAACCTCGGCCTCCTCACTTGAGAACGGAGTTTGTAGCCATCCATGGAGCTCAAATGGTACTCTCTAATCCCAAACTTACGACCTGTATTGCTGTTCATTTCCATAAGTTTATGATACGCCAATGCGTGTTAAAAGAAAGATTACAATTTTTATAATTAGTTTCAGCTGAGGTACGTGAGGGGGAAGCGAAGCAGATAAAAAGGGAGGCACAGTGACAGAGACAGAAAGGAGGTCTGATCGGAGACGGAAGCAGTCGAGACAGGCGCCATTTGATGACTCTGTCTGCACTAAGAGGCTTTTAGCCAATAATGGAGACGAGGGCATGCACATCAACGTTCCAGTACATACAGTGGGGAAATATAATGGTGTAAAATTGGAAGTTTATGGAGTTTAAGTTGGGCGTCAAGGGGTTGAGCACTGCAACTCAACGCGAACCATTTGCTGCAGCGTAGTTCGAGGGACTAATCCCTTCAGAATAGTACTTGGCGAGAAAAATTAATCTAAAAGTCGTACCGAATCATAAATAGGTTATGAAGGAAATTATTTCAATGGGTTGAGATACAAGTACACAATTTTCTTTGGTCTTTTTGTCTTATTTTATTCGTGATTTTATTATATTGGTTTAGAATTATATTTCCTCCTGCCTGTCGGAACATACATACTAACACGCGTAACGTACAGGTGTTTAGAGACTCCAATTGGACTTCGCAATACAAAACTTACAATGCTTTGCACAAATTTCTCTTTAAGAATCCCAGTCAGTCCTGATCATGTGAGCTTTATATGTTCATGCGCGATTTTAAATTTATATTTGGCCAGATTGTGCCATTTTATTCTGTCCCTGAGCTTCTGTATCTTGCATTCCGATTGAGTCATTTCTAAAATCTAAGCAAATGAGTAAACTTCGGCCAAAGAAATATGGTCATATTCCATTACTATGCATCTAATGATGAATTGATAATTCAATACCAAGGCGTGCATCCAGTTATCAGGTGTACATCAAACTTAGATTATATCCAGGATGGATAAGTAATAATGCAACAATCAAATAGAGATCTGACAAGGAGGTGAATCCGACTAACAGAAGCATATTTAATAACAATGAGGTGCACTGTTCCATTAATTAAATATCCACTTATTAATGATGTATCATCTAGGTATAATGTCAACAGATGAATATATCTGTTAATCAGAGTTATGCTTATCAATCTGATATGTGCCTGATGATGAACTGGATGTCTGAGAACACGTTCTTGGATGTCTATTGTAAGTCTGATAGTGATACCTAAATCTATGATGACTAGTTGTGCGAGGATGCTCTGAATGTCGTGCTGTACTTCGTGTAAAAATTTCATCTCACGATGAGATGTGCATTTACCATTAAGATAGTCGTACCTCCAGGGGTGAGATATCGTACGGCTTAAAAGTGATATGAATATGTATAATAAATTGCATGTCTGGGAAGGGGATAATTACCACAAAAAATTGTGATAGTGTGTCACGAAATTGAGCCTCTAGCTACAGCAACGTTGCCTTGCCTCTGTCTTCATCTGTGCTGTTTTTCTCTGCCAAGACGACGACCCGGTCGAATTGTGTCCTAATTGAAGTTACTGTCTCTCAACAATTGGATAACGAACAAATTCTTTAATAATTCGCATAAATTCAACGACGAATATTGCAAAGACCGATGTTGCATACGGGTTTTGACTTCGTTATGGGCTGCAATAGGATATATGGTATTGAGAATACTATGAGCTACATATGTATTTAAAAAAGTAACCCACAGAATTTTCCGTTTTCCCTAAGATTCGCCTTACTTACTCAAATAATATATAAAAAATAAATTCTCCATTTTTCACGATATGTATGTTTCAGCGATGAAGTCGGAACGCATGTCAACCTTACAGGATTAGGTCACACTCTAACCAACAATCTACTTACATGAGACTGCTAAATTCATCAGCGCATAACTCTGCATTTAAATGGATAAAAGGATCTCGTTTCATTACGGAAAAGACGACAATATCAACAAAACTCGTGATACTAAACCGAAGGGAGCAAACAAAGCAGATCTATTCCATGGACTCGTAAAGTGAAGACAAGCGCTTCAGATGCATTTCATTGAGCCCGAAGGGTCGAGTAAAATAAAAGAGAATGCGAGCGCCGGTCATTATTGTTGATGGTAACGACAGCGATGCTGGCGAGGCTTCAAGGCCTCCATCGGCTAACGGCGAGCGCAAATCTTTCATCCGAAATTTCTTCGGTTTTCGTGCTGTTCCCGATCACTGAACTTAACGGAAACTTTCTTGAAGTACTTGGAGAGTTCAATTCTCGGAATGCTCCAGGAATTATGAAAAGGCATGGATTCAAGTTTTATAACAGACGCTATGTGTTATTATTAATTGAAAGCATAGGACACTTAGTGATATTTTTAAACCAGAATATTATGGTTAGTTGCTGAGGGAACAACAGAGAGTGAACTGTCAAAATGTTGATTAATAAAGCCTTCTCTCCAGTGTACTACTAGCTCTTCAGTGTACTACTAGCTCATCAGTGTACTACTAGCTCTTCAGTGTACTAGTAGCTTTTCAGTGTACTACTAGTTCTCCAGTGTTCTAAAAGCTCATCAGTGTACTCCTAGCTCATCAGTGTACTACTAGCTCATCAGTGTACTACTAGCTCCTCAATGTACTACTAGCTCTTTAGTGTACTACTAGCTCTTCAGTGTACTACTAGCTCTTCAGTGTACTACTAACTCCCCAGTGTACTACTAGCTCTTTAGTTTCAGAGTGGCAGTCAATCTTTAGTTCAGATTCACTCTCGCGACGCATGCTCTATAATTTCATTCTTCCCCTGGATTTCACAAAGTTGTTCACACATCAAAAATAATGATGGCAGCGTCATTTTCATAGCATGACACTTCACTTTAAATCCTGAAGGTATGAAAAGTCGTACTACAAGGACAGACGCCCTCAGCCTGCCAGGCACCAGACTCGACTCAGACTGCCATCAGCATCCCCCTCAGCCCGCCCCGGCGCTGTGCTCCTGCTGGTCGTTCTTGTGAAGTGAAGTGGTGATGTCTAGGTTACCGTGTGGTCAGCTCTGTGCATCATTTCTGCTGTGAGACTCTCCGTGCATCACTTGGCTAAGTAATCTGGTTACCGATTGAAACAAGGAGTGTACTCGAGAAGAGCCACTCAATGACAGCTGGTTAGGTTAACCTGTGTTGATTCGTGGGGCTTATCGACATGGCAGAGTCAGTTTGGAGCTCGTTTGTACAGCTCCGGCTCGAAGGGAGTAGCACCTGTAATAATAAATATTCCAAAGTTTTTTGGTGTCGTCGGTCTATTTGTTCTTTCTCTCATAATGGCAAATACAACCCTTGGGGCGAGGTGTTGTAATTTACCATTAGTAATTAATATGAGGTTCACCAATCCTGCCTTTTATTTTGCCTATTGATATTTCACGTTCTTATGGAGACGAAATCAAAGCTCAGCTTTGAGTAAAAATCGTATGCAAAGACAAGTTCTTCCAAGAAAGTGTTAATGATAAACTTTGGGTTAAGAAAGGTTCCCTAATAACTCAATTTCAGTCCTCGGATTTATAAATAATACGTTGAACGCGAAGCTTCATCTCGGTATTACCAGTTCAAGTTTTTGAAGTAACCTCACATACATTCTCGCGTTGCGCTAGACCAATGCTTGTCGAAGAATTGGGTTTTGTTCCTGACAACACTTTAGAAATTGATGAAAATGGCCACATTCGTATAACATAGACGCATCACCGAAAATCTAGGCCTAAAATATAACTGAAGGTGTAAATTTTGGTTCCCAATTCGAGCTGTTATAATCGCCGCACATACACTGTGCGACGCTAAGGAGAGGCGTCTGCCTACTGGAATGCGTCGTTGAGCCTCCCACCAGCTCTGGAGGCTGCGACTCGTTTCAGAGTTTAAAATAAGAGGACGTTTCTGGCGCGTGCCTACCGTGTTCGAGGCGTCGCAACCTGGCCGCGCTGCACCTGAATGTCACGAGGCGCATGAATGACTTCGAGGGAGTTGCGATCAGCTCGCGGCATCAACGATTATTTCTGAACACATGGCGACGGGCTGTTGAATTTGCAATATCCTGAAGACTGTTGCGCTCGGGAGAATGGCTGTGCTGCAGCTGAGGTAAGAGGAAGCAGGCATTCGGAATAACTGTGACGGTATTTACGAGTCAAACTTAAAATATACGATTTTAGGCGAAGCCTTGCGACGACAAACTTGTGGTTTTACGGCCGGACTTGCGGCATGGCGACGCGGGGCAGGGATGGCTGCTGAATGTGCCGTCTCTGCATCCACCATTCAGAAATGTAAGCCCCCAAAAAACGCGAAAACGACCTAAGATTTTCTGGAAATTGCTTTCGTTTCTGATTGCCGGCAAATTGATATTCCGAGGAAGTAAAATGAGACTTCAAGGACAGCAGCGACATTAAGTAGGAAATATTCTAAAAACAATTCTAACACGTGCTCTGATTCTCTACCCACAATCTTGATGCAAACAAATTTATAGAATTTTGTTTACCCCATGAAATGAGTCACGCAGCCCCTGCAAATTACCCCCAGATCAGCAGCAGTGACTGAACACGAGCGTAAGTGTAGAGCGAAGGTCGTGAGGAGCGCAAGTGCAGAGCGAAGGTCGTGAGGAGCGTAAGTGCAGAGCGAAGGTCGTGAGGAGAGTAAGTGCAGAGCGAAGTGTTGAAGTCAGGCAGTGAGGGCGCTGCCCGCACCCGCGTGACGACGCACGGTTCCAACGCAGAATTTGTAAACATTTGTAAACGTTTGTAAACATTTATTTACTACTAGTAATTTACATCAGATACAGGTTTACA
>VOMN01034567.1:0-25111 GCA_014899125.1 Orchestia grillus
AGAGGAGGAATTCACTTGGTTTTAAGTAATGATTGCAGGAAAACTCACAAAATGAACGAAGACGAAAACATACTAGTTTAATTTTTTTATAAAAACTTGAGAGTTTTCGAGCACGTCACCGCTGGTCATCAGTGCAGAAATTGTAACTCAGACATGAATGACAAGTGTACAGCATTAATCTAACCCATTATACAGAAACTAAAACATTGAAACACCGGCCTAAATAAATCGAATTATTGCACAGCGGGTTACTATCACCTATGGACGCACAATGAATTCGACTAGGAAGGGCGATAGCACTAATTGTAGCTAACTTACGGTATTTAAAGGTCCTGATGCATCATGGTTTTTAATACTTTCAGATAACCTCAAATCAGTGGCCTCACACCTAGCCGACGCTTTAAAATCTGTTTGGAGCATTGGGTGATCTCGTATGTCTCTCTAAAGTGAGGCTGTGTACCTGACAGAAAAAAACTAAAGAAACTCGGGACACGGAGGGTCGTCATGCCCCCAAGGACTGCCAGCAAAAACTGCTTCACGTCCTCCCCTGCGTGGACCTCTGGCCTGTGAGGCAAGAACGAAGCACTTCTTAATATTAAATGTTCAACTACAGTTCCTGCATTTGGTACGAAGATAACATTGAGACTCGGTATAACTAAGTGTATGTTTACTGAGTATTACAGTGTAGTAGTCGTAAAGTCTGTGAAGACAGCAATTCTAAATAGTGTCCCGGAAGGAGGCACTCTCGTACTGACATTAATCTTGATAGATCCAATAGACTTTATGATATAGTTCGATTTATGGTATATATTTGACAAATTCATCCCCATAGTTTATGGAGCGTTTGTAATCGGTTGGTCGCTGCAGAACTGCAATGGAGGCAACCATGAAGCCTTCCAACGGTGGCAGCCTGAGTGTTTCCAGACGCAACATTTAGGACCAGTAACTCGTGATCACTTGTCGAAGAAACACAAAGTTTCGAAGAGTCTCGGTGGGATATCAATAACACACAATGGAGATTCACTACGATTGTAGACAAAACTATAGGTGTACATGAAAAAGTAAACACTCCTGTTCGACAACATGAGCAAAAAGTTGCAATACACTCGTACACCACTGTACAAATTTTAATATATATAATATATATATATATGTACTTTCGTACAGGGATGAAGCCTTATTTAGGAATTAAGATAAAAATTAAATAAAACAAGAACATGATATGCGTAATAAAACTAAATGTTAAAATAACACGGAAAGAACTTCCTTCCAGCATACATCATACGCCATACAAACGACACATGCAGTAATAACAGGCAAATCTATTTCACGTCCATGATCAATGCCCAAATTTTGTGGGAATTTCTCACGAGCAAAAATATTGAGTGAATATATAAACATCCTTTTAACTACTCCCATCATTAAATCTATGATGGAAAAATGCAGCAATAAAAATGATCAGTGACAATTATCCGTTCAAAATTAATGCACATTTCCATGCATTTATAATACTTAAACCAAAATGGCAACATGCATACTGACCGCCCCTACACAACGGAGGGCAAGGAAACAGTATGAATAAAATTAACTCGCAAGATGACGAGCTGAGAAGTGAGAAGTAGTAGCAGCAGTGTAGATAGCAGCGCTTCAATGACTCTTGACTATATAGTGCCTAAAGAGGAATGGCCATTTAGTATGAACTGCGAAGAACGGGGAATCTATGCACTAGGTGTGTTTCCACACAGAATCCCTTTCGCATAGAAACAGCAAGTTAAGAAAGATGAATAAGAAAAAACAAAGAAGAGATGGCGAAGAAGACGTGAAAACTCTAGAAGCAATGTGGGCACAAAAGATAGAAATCTCGGAGGCCTGTCTATATATGCGCTAACCTAACAATGCTCTCCTGCGGTCGTGAGTCCTCATAGTAAACAAATGACAAACCTAGCTAACCTAACCCTATTGCCTATCCTATTCTCTCTGATAGGGAAACTAAGCAAGAAAAACTCTCATGACCGTAAAACCAAAAAAATAATAACACAAATACTGTACACAAGAAATAACATATCAGACTTTGCTCCGCATCCAAATAATAGACATGGAGAATATGATACGCATAATGACAAACGAAAACGAAAATAAAACATTACTTCCTCGTTGAACCACAGAGTGTGAACGACACCGTTCTAAATATCCCAGTCGATCTTTTCCGCCGGAGCTTTTATGATCATGATCTCCTAAGCTATCGATATTTTCGGTATCTTTCGATGAGGCGGGAAATGGTTCGACTGGGATCAGTCATGAGCTGAGTGGAGACAGCGATCTTAACTCGGCTGGTCGCAACTGTCCGCTGAGCCGAGTGCAAGGTCCGCAAGTCTCGAGCACATGCTTTCTTCTTTCCGCTAACGAAAGGAAACCAACTTCATTCCAACAATTGGTTAGACTTTGTCTTTAGGGGCCTCATAATTACTGACAGGACACGAGAGCACAGTGCAAAATATGGGGTTTAAGGTTCCCATTCCAAGAGCAACACTTTCGACTCCTCGAAAATTCAGCAGTCGCACGCCGAGTATAGAGCCTAGGTCTTTTTTCCTAACAGCTAAGCGCGTTACCCATTGCGGCAAGAAGCCCCAAAACGACACAATGAATATTATATTTCATTATTTAGAGACTGTAGCCGCTGCTCATCTCAGCAGTGACAAAATTCATTGTGACTAGTATCCTGAACTTGTGCACCTTTACAACAAAATTTTTGTTAGCTCATGAAAATACATCGGTGATTCAGCATGGAAATGCATAGAAAAGCGAGCACTAAAAATTCCCTCGTTGAATACAACATAAATTTTATGAAGGATAACTTCAGGAATAGAGAACATGCAAACAAAAATCAGTGACCTGCATATAATGTACAGGATTGCACCGTCACCACAAAACTATTTATAAATGCAGGATAAGCATATAGAAAAATATTTAGCTAAGAACTAGGATTCTTTGCAGCACTTTTTGGAGGCAAGCAGTTAAGACTAACCAACACATGAATTGCGTCCGTTTTCCACATGGCATTCATGCGCACCAGGCCACATCATTTCGGGGCCGGGCATCACGAGCAAGACGAAACTTGACTTGCACCCCCGAGGAAACGCAATTGCGTGAATTTAAAAGAGAAGCAAAAAGCGTCAAGGAAATTAAGCAATCGCGAGTGCTAGCTCGCATGATGCATCGGGCACTCCAGAAGAAAAAAGAAAATAAAATTACAAATAAAAAAAGTAAATTGAAAACTCAAATTATTGATACATATCTTCGTTGAAACACAATATAAATTACAACGAAACACTATGACCATTAAAAATGAAAAACGGTCAAATAATGCAAAAGAAACAAATAAAGGACTATTTAGTTCAAACTCGCATAATTGAGAGTAAGGATAATAAATGAAGACCAGGCTTTCGTTGAGTAGTAAGAATGAAAGATAGGTTGTCTTAGTACTAGTACGAACAATACTCTTGAGTTACTTCAACACGCATTAATATATTCCAGAAAATGAAGCAAAAGTTTAATTTAATGATCTGAGACTAAAGTTAATTAACCCTTTACCAATCTAATCATTTTGACGCAGGGCTGCTCTCAGCTTCTTACGAATATCTAGCAGCATCCTTATGATGGCGGACTTAGAAATTCATACGCTGCTGATGGACACGCTGCTCAACATCGTGACACGCTGCGCAACATCGTGACACGCTGCGCAACATCGTGCACACTGCGCAACATCGTGACACGCTGCGCAACATCGTGCACACTGCGCAACATCGTGCACAGCACATCCTCCAACGTCCCCTCATGAGATGTACACGATAGGCTTATGCGAACACGAGCGAATGAACGCAGTCCATTCATCATGTATTTAAATTAACACAACTTTGTTAGTTCACACATGGCAAAAAAGCTTTTTTCACTAATGAGCACCACAGTGTAGAACAATTTACTAGCGGGATCAAATAGCCAACACTAACAAATACGCCACAGGAAAAGGAGGAACGGGTCTAGAACTGTAAAAACAATAATGGAAACCTCAATTGAGGTCAGCTAACGAGCAGAATTAAGTCACATCACTCATAAATTAGTTACGATACTAGTGAGATATCACCATTTTTAACCCAAAGAACGAGCATGGAACAAAAGCACGCGTTCGTACCTCAGAGTTGCATTGTTTTATTGTAATATATGTACATAAAAGCCGGTCATATCACGTGTGCTGGTACACCCTTCTCAGACTGATCAGTATTGCAATAAGTGGTTGAAGTTTCAGTCTTGCAAACTATACAGTGAGTGTCGCAGACACACCAATACAAACTTGTCACAACGAATTTCGAAAGAAAAAATTCCTAGGATGATTTGCGCAAAAATTATATTCATAAGTTAATGAGACAAAACTCTTAGATCATTTTATAAATCAAATTCCTTTGATGAAGTAAAAAGCTTAATTCCATTGATAATAATATTGACAAATTCAAATTAACATCGATAATATTATTGACGAAATATAGTTCCTTAGATAAAATAAATAAAATAAAATTCCTTTAAGATATATACACCAAATTTTCACAATTGACGTGTCTCGCACGGAGTCGTGCGTAAATCTCGGCCACCAATCACAGCGTGCAACCCCAGAGGCAGACTTGCAAATACAATTGAAATACTCGTGAGTCCAGTACCACACAGTCCAATTCATCAGTTACGGCAAAATACACTTGACCCTTCTGAGTACCTTGTTACCTATGCACGTACGTCCCGCAGTTAGAAAGTGTTTCGTTACATACTCGTATATTAGGTCGCAACATATTTTTTCAGGTTTATTACTAAAAAAACCTTTCCATGAAAACTTTTCACAGCCCTATATATGATGGCCCACAAGGTCCTACGCACTGCGTGTGTCCAGTAGGTCTGGATCAATATATTAACAGGAGCACCAGCGTCTCCATCTTAAAACTATAACATAGGAAAACAATATTCAATTACATTTTTCAGACGTAAAACAATTCATCGATGCCGTCGGGACTCCGTCGAAATCAAACGTTTTTTTATTTATGAATCAATTACGCGAATGCCGACTGGAAAGGGTTGCGGCAACTTGGGCCGAATCGCAACAACGAATTTCAGGAAGGAGATTTTCCGTGCGGAGTGATGAGTTTTTTCAGGTCAACTCTTCTATGGCGAAATGAGGTGAATCTATAAAATTGTGCACAATAAAAGAAATGGAACTTTCGCAGAGCGTCGTAATGCGTTACGGCAACGACGGCTTGACTGCTTTCTATCAAAGGAGGTAGGCATTGAAAAGAAAATACTAAAACAGAGATTTATTGATTTAGGGTGTTCTAAAAAAAGCGTCGAATTTAACTTGAAAAGCACATTGGAATTTTATAGTTTGAAAGCATGCCTTTATTAAGCTTTCTATCTACACTCAGATTCAGGGTTTAAGCGTTTCTTTCAGCAGAATTGTGAGCAATACGTCACGGAGAAGTTTACAACTGAGCAACGCGTTCCCATCTTGAAGGCATCTTTTTCAAATTCGTCGCCCCGTATAAAACACCCTTTATGAATAAGTTTATCAGAAATAATAGGTATCTTTAACACTGTCAGTGAATCATGCGACAGAGAAAAACGAACAAAAATAAAACAAGAACTAGTTCTCTTTCTAACAAGACAAATCCACAACAACTATTTCTCATGACTAGTGCTAGTCGCTTGGACAAGCTCTAAGATACTTTCGAGAGAAGAGAAAACAGACATAGTCAAAACTAAATTCGGAAGATGCCTTGAAAACACTTCCTCATTCGTCTCATTCGTACTCATACTAACATTTCTTTACCTAAAGGTCATACAGTGCAGAACCAGTAACAATTTGTACGTCAATAAACGTGAGGGCACTGTTGATCTCTCTCGCGTCAAACACGGCAGAATTGCGAGTACAGTTGTTGTTCCGAGTGAACTTTGAGGTGCGGCGGCCCCTCTCTTCTGGTCGTGATGATTTCGTCGTGAGTCCTCGATACGCAGAAGCAGCCTTTAAAAGCCACGTACAAGTCGATCGTATCACCCACAACAAGACATGCCAAATCGTCAGAAAAATACACTCATTTCAGCATCGTCTCCTTTTCCATGCAGGACAAGTAAGACCAATCAAACATTTCAGAGGACTGTCCAGAACAAATTGAAGCTCGGCTATCTTTACGCAAGATCTAAAAGCCATTCAATGAGACTTCCTGTGGGTTTAGTAATTCAGCCACTATTAAGGAATTTTAAAAGTGACATTAAACCGACTAAACCATGGGAAATTATATTACAGTCCCGTGAGTGCAAGAGAACAGAAGACTAATTACACACAACGCGTTGTAGATAATGATGTTGTCGGAGATTAGTAAGCAAAATACGTCGGCCGGCCTTTCTTACAGGAAAAAATATAGAAAAGACAGTAATGATTAAGAAAGGGTTATTAAAAAATAATACCCTCACTAGACTAAGCACATGTCGCAGACTCGCCTGTAGCTGGCTAGGATATGAATAAATCGAAAAAGTTTATCGCTCACAGATACACTGGTGAGAATTAAGACTCAGCAGTGAACACGACTACTCCGCAGGTACAGTAACGAGGAACATAGCTGAAAAATATTCAGATTACTAGAGTGTCTTGATGGTACAAAGTTGGAGACCCGATGTACCAACGCAACTGAAAAACGTAACTAGCCCCCAAATATTTGACAAGCAACGGCCTTACGAAAATAGACTGCAATCACTAGCTTAACACTGTAGTGCTGCCTAGTCTATCAAGTATGCTCAAGAAATTTAACAGGCAAACTCTAAAATTCTAACTTGAAATAATAGCAAACTTCACCTTGACAAATTCGGTGTGGCACAATTATGTATTTTTTTGTGATTCAATGTGAACGTACGATTGACAACTGTGACCTTTCGCCACGTAAATAACTATCAAGATTCCATGTGACCTTATACGTCTACTCACAAATTATCTAACGCTAATTTGAGTCGCTCATGTAAATAATGCAAGCCTGTTGACTTGAGGACTACCACACGCACCCAGCACGACGCGTCTGTTAGAATAAGCACAGGGGCACTACGGAAAGATAAAAATCACTCAATCTAAACCCTTGATATGCCCGTGGTGACTCAACACTGAGCGACCCACACAACAACAAAAGATGTGGTACCATACAATAAGAAGCCTTTCTTCACAGGTAGTGCATGGAGAAAGGAGAGCGCAACGCGACACGTCGAGCCGTGCGGTGTACAAGTTACTGCATCTACTCGTTAGAACCGCAGTTTTGCTGGAGCGACTCTTGGTACTTCAGTACTGTGCTGTATATGAAGTACCATCGGCACTTTAGCACGACACTGTACAGTACTGTCGATACAATAGTCGCCACTGTATAATACTCTCGTTACTGCAGTACGGCAAAATAATGGAGAGCACTGATTACAATTGCACAGTATCTGCCAATATTGTACATTCCAGTACTAAAGTAATGTTCAGTAAAGCACTCTAAGTTATATCAGGATTGTACAGTACAGTGCGCAGAACTGTTAAAATTTTAGATTAGTATTATACTATACAGTACAGTTAGTACTACAGCATTCCATTGCGTAGTGCATAACGGTTGTTCCTTCAGCACGGCAGCAGCGAGCTTGGACACCTGAGGTGCTTCACGCACACACACACACGAACATCAATATCCAACACATGAATGCATAGCACCCAGTTTCACCATCTTAGTTTTAATTTGATCAGATGAATATGCTCAAATCACTGTCAAATAAATCTAAAACACTAATATTAATTAGACCAGTTGCACGAAAAAAATTTGTACACAAACTGCAAGATAGTCAAAGGAGAATTTCACCTCGGGCATTATCAAAATAATCTGAGCCGAAAAAAAACTTGCACTGCAACTCCAGCCGCTGCTTGGTTGCACGGCTGTCCAGCCGCTGCTTGGTTGTACAGCTGTCCAGCCGCTGCTTGGTTGCACAGCTGTCCAGCCGCTGCTTGGTTGCACGGCTGTCCAGCCGCTGCTTGGTTACACAACTGTCCAGCCACTGCTTGGTTGCACAGGTGGTCCCTGACCGCAGGGAGGAAGCATAGCTGGCACCGACCGCTCGTGGCAGAACTGGCAACACTCACAAGTGGGTGGCACTGGTGGCAACACTCACAAGTGGGTGGCAGAGCTGGCAACACTCACAAGCGGGTGGCAGAGCTAGCAACACTCACAGGTGGGTGGCAGAGCTGGCAACACTCACAAGTGGGTGGCAGAGCTAGCAACACTCACAGGTGGGTGGCAGAGCTGGCAACACTCACAGATGAGCTGCACCAAGGCTCAGGAACAGCACACCCTCTGTACGGATCCAGGTGGGCATCGCAGGAAAGCCATAAAAAGCACACCTAACAAATGTCCCATATGTCAATTTTTCCGTTGTCCAATAGACCTGTCAGGTAGGAGCGCAATAGTCAACCCAATGACGATGTTATTTCGACTCCCCAGATAGATAAGGTTATTACGGCACACCAGATAAGGTTATTACATTTCACATGAAAGGTAAGGTTACTACATTTTATCCGATATGCAAGGTTGCTACGGTTCACCTGACGGGGAACTGACAACTGCTATTGCTGTTATCCATCTGACAGCAATAGCCCTAAACAAAGCAGCAATAATCATAAAGCACTAGAACTGCAGGAAAGAAAACATTTGCATAAGTACAACAAGGTAAACTGCGTAGAAAGAATCATTTTCATACTCGGCACTCGAATAATATGATAACAATGCTCAATAAATTAATAGAAAACCTATAATACACATATTTGAAGAAACTGCGTACCTAAAAATAAAACTGCTCAACTTTTAGTATAATATTAACCACGCGCAAGTTAAACTAAAAACATACTTTAGATATCACAAACGTCAAGAGGAACACATTGAGAGTTCAGAACATGCATATGAAAAAATAAGGTAATTATATACAAAAATTACAGTAAATAAATTCGATAAATTAACAGTAACACAATGCATAACGGAATAAGAATATAATGAAAACCTTCAAACACTATAAATTTGTTCAATTATAAAAGTTAACTAAAGATATACGGCTTATGAAACACACCCAAGATCGCGATTGCCCAAATGCGAGTAAGCGCCGTAGAAACATGCATGTAACTGACTCGACTTCTCGCACCTACACTACATGAAAAAAAAACTGTGAGCTTATTTCTGTTACTTTCCAACTTTGACCACCTCAGGCGATCTCAGCAGAGAAGTCAATGGAGACAAATTGAGTTTAGGAACCTTTAATTCCATTTTTCAGTTCTCAATGTTAGTATCATTAAGTTCATGTGCCTTAACAATAAGGACTTTGCATAAGTTTCACCTAAAGTTTAAGTTCCAGGCTGTTTTAGTTTATATGGAAAATATTTTATAATGTTAAACTTATAAAAACGATCCTCAGACACGTCAAGTCCCGGAGATATGCTGAAGGATAACACCATAAGCGTATCCCCCGGAGAGAAATAACTGTGGAATATATGCCTCAAGACACAAACATTTACAAATCAGCGCTACTCACTCTTACATTAATTAAAATAAAATATGATAGGCGAGCCCACGAGCTTGGTTTTCGAACACTAGAGCGCCGTCCTTCACGAGTCCTCAATGTCTTCTTAACTCATTCACATCGCGAGTTGATACGAACGCTCAAAAAGTAAGATAAGACACAATTAATCGGAAAGATAACATTGTAATAGGTTTTGAATAATGCACGAAGTTGAACTGATAGACTGGGAAGTTATTCATTGTGCAGTTGAATATATACCCACTTTAAGCCGTCATGAGTTGAACGCATGCGACTGACTGCGCTTCACACATGATTCCCACTGGGATATTCTTTTTACAATCCACAGCTGCACTTAAGAGATTTGCGAATCCAAAACTAAAATAGAGGACGAGGATTTTCAGAAGGCCGTCTAGCAGACAAGCAATCCGTCCGAGTATACGAAGATAATAGGCTCGTTTTTACGAATCTCACGTTTGACAAAGAGTTGATATGCAGTACAACAGATTGGTTTTTGAATGGCTTAAAATTACTGACAGGACCCGCGAGTGCAGTGGAGAATGTGAGGCTTAGGCTTCTTTTCCCAAAAGAAGAACTCCTTGAAAATCCAGCGGTCGCACGCCAGGGATAGAACCTGCGCCCTCCAAACTTGAAGCGGAGCACACTAGCCACTGCGCCAAGAAGTCCCTGGGTCGCACATGACAGAGCAAGTCTCCGTTCTTCCGGTTCTACTAACTTAGGAGCACACCCAGGCATTTTCATTTTATGTCAGCAGGCAACCAAAAGTTTATTCCGATGAAACACGCAAAAATTATGAAACATGTTTTACAAAAACAGAACATGGTAGCCGTAGCAAAAATAAAACTGCGAGTCACTACAAACCTACGGAATGAGATACTCATGACCTCAGGACAATATTCATACTAGTAGCACTTCGAGCTATGAACTATACGAAAAGTACAATCCAACACTGCTATTGCCTTCATCAAATACGAGGTTTCAAAGAATGGACTTTGTTGTCGAGAGCGTCAAGCGCTATTGTACGAGTTACAAAAGCAATTTAATAAACTTTTAGCCAGTTTCCGTCCGAAAGCCCAATGAATTTGACAGCTTTCAATAATCATAAACCAATATTCAAGAAAAGTCGACTGATCTGAATGGCGCATATGATGCTTCGGTCAAAACCTATTCTCGAGCTTCGAAATTCACTTTTGCGTTGAGAAATGCCTCCAAACAAAATCGAAGAAGCTTAAGTTTTCTGCTGAATTAATTATTCATTTTTAATCTTTCGTACCGATGATCAACATGATTTGCGTTGAACACACCTAAGCGAATAGATCTTCATTGACTAAAATAACCACATTAAATTGAACGTCACACAAAAAAGTAACAAAAATAACTTCCACACTCATAACACGCCGAGGATAAAAACGAGCCGAAGATATAAATTAACAAATTCAATTGCATAATACACAGCATGCAGTACGCACATATAAAAATACATATTGATGACAATGTGTGCTTTCGTACACAAAATTTAAACAAAAGCAACAGAATGCACCGAACTTGGCAACGCTAACCAGACGAAAAAACAATTAAGAAATGCGATGGAAAACACCCTTCACTCAAGGAAGGTATTCACTTGTGAGGTAAACTATGAACAATAATCACAGCCACGAGAATGTTCCACCTTTCCTGAAATTGCACAGCAATGCCAGGGAAGGTAGTAGCTAGTAAGAGCGATTTCATCACAACTGTTGTGTTCACCAATTTGATTCGTAGATTTTGTCATTAGTATTCTCTAAACTGACGCCTTGGGTTATCTAACGCAAGAACAGAATACATTTTGACACGGCGAACACGATGTGACTGCAGAATACAAGAACCTGGCAAAGATGTCTAAGAAATCCCATGCTATTTAATCTCACAAAAATGCATCAACTACCCGGTCGCCCAAGCTTGACTGGTCTTCAAGGCAGGTTGTGTAATATCTGACTAGAAGTTCCCTCAGGGCTGGGTCATGAATGAATAAAAAAGAAAGAACAGGAGTCCATCAAAGTTGGGTTGAATATCAGTACAAGAAAAAAAATATGCTTCCTCTCGGGTGAATTTTAGACAGGATTCCGCCAGGGTTGCTCTGCAGAACACACGTCTCCACATCATTCCGATGCAGAAGTGACGAGCGACACACAGACACCTCAGTGAGAGAAAAATGCAAATTTCTGCAGGAGTTCCCTACGTAATATTACAACCTTAAGTGTTAGGAAATGAAAAGTGAATTTAGTAACATTTTACGAACGTAATGATGCAGCAAAGACATAGGAAATGACATGAAAGCCATAGGACGAATCACACTACAACGCAAAAGTTTATCAGGTACTGGATATGGTTATTCCAACGAAAATACTTCATTTGAAATCGATATGCTATCGCCAACAAGAATACATGAAACTTCAACATACAAGGAGACAGGTTATTTAAATTTAAATTTTGTCGTGAGTTAACCCGTGATATGAAAATTAATGTAACAACGCAAATGATTTTACAAAGATTAAATATTATTGCACGAAAAAAGTACACAATAAGTTCCAATTTTCAACAATTATAGAGTCAAGTTTTCAACAACACACAAACAAGCTCGACATTCAGGCGCACAAATCACTGCAGGACAGGTTTTTAAAGTAACGAGTAGAGCTAAGGAATTTTAGCCATATAAGACAAATTATACTCCCGAAGTGAAGGTAATATATTTTTAGAAGTAGAAACTATTGAAAATTGCACATGAGTTACGTCTAAAACATAAAAACGTTGCCAAGCGGTTGCACATAAATTTTCATTTGCATAAACTAATCACGCTCAACTTCAACGAGCTCTTCGTGCTACGGTGCGAAGAAGTTCAATTGTTAATTAAACACTAACCATGTTCTGCCGTTGATGCATGAAAATCCTCGAGATCGCACATTTTGGGCCGAACATAGCGATACGGGAGTATAAGGGAATTTTTTTCTCCACAGGAGTTTTTTCATCTTGGTTATCTTAATCAACAGCCGTGATATCGACAAAAGGGCGTGTGTACGGAGAGAGGGAGTAAGAGGAAGACGGTTGTTGCTTCGGTATAAAAATCCAGAGAGACTATTTTGTCATGGCAATTAAATATCAACGGCTTAGCTCAATTGTAACGCTCCACTACAACTCAACCCTCACTACGGCCACAGCCCCTCTACCACGCGGGGTCAGCAGGCAGTTTCCACTATGAATTGAACTCCAAAAACAATGACAAACTCCGAAGTGGAAACTTTCAATGAAATTCTATCTTATCCAAGCATGCATGATTGTAGGTTTCAGGCCGACTTGGTTTATCTATTGGAAATTTATGCAAACTGAATTACAAGTAAATCTCCCCGAACTCACTTGGGAATTCAGTAACGAGTGGAGATAGATACTATCTTAGAGATGCTTAAAACAAATAGCGCTCCGTCATCATTTCATCTTCTGCTCCCGACTTACTATAGAGGTACAATGAAAGCTAGTAATATTAAAGATACCTAAGTCACTTAAATACTCTCCCAGCACTCAGAGAGATTATGTAGTAGAACAGAATAGAATGAAATATGGAAACGGGAGAGAGCTAAAAGGTTTATTCTCAAGTTTCTAACAAAGTCCCGTGTCATTAGATACCAATCTCGCACAGGCATTCGAGTAGACGTGCCATATGAGGACAAGTCAAATGACTACCACCTGTGCTAAGTGACCACCGTCTCTACTAGTGCTACCACACACAGCATTTTAGCAGAAGAGAAAGGTATACGAGGCAGTTACAGTTACACTTACTATCACCGATTTTTACGCACAGGCATCCGTGAATATCGGGAAATAACATCAATTGAGAGACTAGTAGAGTGAGTCGCAATCGTCGCTTTCAGTCTATCACACCTGCTTAGAATAATTAAAAATAATTTTAAAAATAACAAAATTGCGAATGACACAGGTAGGTTGTTACAAAATGCATAAAAATTGCATTACAAATACCAACGTTCAAATGAGAATGATAATTTTGATGTTCATAAGTTAATTACTTGAAAAATTTACAAGTCAAGGAATATTAACTGAAAATTACAAGACTATTAAACTCACTCTTTCAACCAATAAGCATTGGATGCAAAGCCTAAGCAGTAACGGTGGGAGGATTACAGCACAAAATTTATAGCCATTACTACGGAGAGTTTGAAAAATTAAAACCACATCAAATCAAACCCATGCAACACACATGCAATCATATCAGTTGGGGCAGAAAGTGAGTACGAATACCGGTAACAACAGAGAAACACATTTTTTCCGTAGTACTGAAAACGAAAGAAAAATCACTGCACTGTAGAGAAATGTAGAGTTTGAATGCAAGAATGAATATTGCTCCTGTGGTAGCTACTGAACGTAAAAGAAAAATAATTACAATGAGAGTTAACTTTCAACCCTCTCACTTGTGCTAGACTTAGAATTTAACACTTGTTGCGAGAATGGAGGTACCTCTGTCGCCCACCTAAAATTATTGAAGCACTGAAGCACAAAAACGTCAGTGGTAAATGCGTAAATATGTATAATGTCAAATAACGAGGCGAGATATGCATCATGCTGTAGCGTCTAGAAAAAACTCCATATTTTAGATAATACCATAATCAAAGAAAAAATTACCCAACATAGAGCAGGATTTCGAACAATTACCAATAAGAGCTCTCAATATTTGAAGCACGTATAAGTACATCCTAGGAAAATATGTTTGACTTACTCAAAGGGCTTGAACGTATGAAAAATAAAAATTCCTTAGACAAGAATAATAGTTCATTAAACTTGTAAAACCCATAAATAAATGAACCGCAACTTCAGCAGAAAAAATTTCAATATAAGCTACACTGAAACTTCTCACGTAAATCTTTTGAAAAAATCGTAATATCTTCCGACGTAACTTCCCGTACAATTCTCGTTCCAATAATCAGAATGAAGTCCTAGAAAGGAAGCTTGGTGTATTACTCTCTCTGCTCTTCTAATACGTCCAGAAAAGGCAGAAGTAGGAGCTCCATTGACATCCAGTCAATAAATATGAAAACCAAGTATATTTGGCAGTTGCAAGATTCAGGAGGTAGCGAGTTCAGTCCATGGCGAAGTACCTCCATTGGAAAAAGAACATTAAATCAAACATTCCTTAAAGGTGGCACACCAGTATAGCCCGGCCAGAGTGTCCAAATTACTTCTAAGCAATCAAGATTTGGCATCTTCACGCTAGGTCCTGAGAGCGCACCTTGCGTGGCTGAATGGCCCCCCTGCCCGCCACTCGAGAGGAGCCCGTGTGGAGAGACCTGCAGTGACCATATTGGAATTAGGCAGGGAAAGGGACAACATTCGCACTAAACAAAGAAATATGCATTAAGCAGGTTAGGCAGGGAAATACACAATATGAAAATTAGCCAAGGATGCACCTTAACCTTCGCAGTTGCTCACTGGTCAATTGCGAAACCTCTTCGATGCGATTTTTTACAGGATTTCATTTCTGTAGATGCACAGCTCTTACAAACCCGATCATCGGTTGTCACACACCGCATGTTAACTAAAAGTAATGAGCTGCAGACGAGTACAGCTTACTATAATTTTGTTTCTGTTTATAATATTGCATGAAACTGCAATGAAACGCAGAAACCAGAGTGAAAGTTCACAGGAGAAAAGAGAACAATCCAAAGAGAAAATAGCGATACATCTAGCCACGAAAATGGCAGTTTTTCACGAAAGTAAAACCAAGGTGTATAAACATTTTTAAAGAAAAATATATTTATAAGAATAATAAAAATGTCAGTACATATTACAAGTTAGAAACGGTTCAACATATAAAATAGTTAAACATGAGAGAAAAAAAACGAAGAAATTTATAATTTAACATAACATATCGTTCTAACTTAGAATAGTAAGAGGTACAGATAAGACCGAATCATCTACAATTGGCCTACGTTGATGCATAAAAACACTCTCCAGCAATCTGATGTCCTGTCCACAGCTAGAACCCATAATTTAAAAAACTATCACAAATGAGGTGGTCAGCTTCTAGAAAATGATCTCCAATGCCACTTTCTGTAGGGCTTGCAGACACATAGCCAGAAATTCCCCTTTGCTCTCCTATGCGCTTCGCAAAATGGCTAGTCGTCTCTCCACAACAATTAGCACGACACAGCCTGCACGTATATTCATAGACGACGCCACTTCTCAAGAGCACAGGCATTATGACAGTAAGCCGGAAAAAATTACCAACGGTGAAATTATTACGAAAAATTATCCTAAAGTTAGTTTGTTGGTAGAATTTAAACACGAGACTTTTGAATTCTTTAGATTCACGGTTATTTTGAAAGCTGGACATGTATGTTAACGAAAGATACACTATTTTCTACGGAACATTAAGATTAATAGATTTTAACTCTCGGTTGTACTCAGTTCTTCTCAGCAATAGTTTTTCGACAAACGAAATTAATATCTACGAAAACTAGGACCGCAAGTATTCCATTTGACTTGTAAATACATCATATGTTGAAGAAATATTAACAGCCCCATCAACGAGACAAGATATCAAATTGCACTTAAAATTGAAATTTATGGCACTATTATACTTTATACTTGAACTCGTATTTGTTTTCTCACGAAAGACACTGGTTTGGAAAGAATTGTTCGATTTTGAGTGACGCTACATAAATGTGGAAAAACAGTTTGCAACACGGAGCAGAGAAATTTGAATAAATGAGAAAAACAGAGTAAAGTACTAATGGTATACACATCAGAGGGCCTCGTAAGGAAAGTTTTCCTACACTATGACTGGCAGTTAAGAATTTATTGAACATTGTACACTTCAAATTTGTAAAACAAAGTATCAAATACATGCGTTGATATTGTTTGTTACAAACATTGCAAACAAATTGAACAATATTCAAATAATCACTTCATGAACGATTGAGTAGTGGTAACATTCCATCGCAACACCCTACGAGATTGACACGCGTGTAAGTCAAAAGGCAGATGCATTCATTCTCTCGCGAATGACACACTGAGAAGATCAAAAATACCATTGTCTCATTTACATTTTAGTAATAGAGGAACTCCGTGCCGGTACCCAACAGCTTATGACCATAGTGAACTCCGAGCAAGTTATACCCTTTAGCAAGTTGGAGTGGAAAAACTAAAAAAAAGTTATACCCTGAAAAACACTCTGAGCCGTATCGTATACTACGGCAAATAATTTTAAATGGCATTAAGCTTGCCATAAAGTACTACTGTAGTACACTGCTTGATGATTTAGTACACTGCTGATAAATAACGATAACGAACACTGCTACTGATAACTTCCATGTAACACTAGGTAAGCCACTAAGACTAACGTATAACTTTCCAGTGCATATTAGGGCAGTTCTTAGTACTACATTCGATAGAAAGTAACTGGATTTAAAGCTACTCACAATGGAAGAAGTATGCACGAGAACTCTCCCTACCAAAATTACTTCCAGTACCGAGGTTACGCACTATACTAGAATAACTTACTGTACCAAAGTTACGCATTATACTAGAATTACTCACTGTACCAAAGTTACTCACTGCACTAAAGTTACTCACTGCACCAAAGTTACTCACTGCACCAAAGTTAAGCATTATACTAGAATTACTCACTGTACCAAAGTTACTCACTGCATTAAAGTTACTCACTGCATTAAAGTAACTCACTGCACCAAAGTTACCCACTGTACCAAAGTTACCCACTGCACCAAAGTTACCCACTGCACCAAAGTNCTACTCACTGTACCAAAGCTACTCACTGTACCAAAGCTACTCATTGTACCATAGCTACTCACTGTTCCAAAGTTACTCACTGTATCAAAGTATCAAAGTTACTCACTGCACCAAAGCTACTACTCACTGTACCAAAGCTACTCACTGTACCAGAGTTGCTCTCCGTACCAGTAACTCATGGCACAAGATGGCCTGACTCACCGTATGAGGGGCGCGGCCTGCCTGTAGGGCTGCAGCACGGTCTCAATGAGCCCCTGCAGTAGCACGTGCAGCAGACGCGTGTTGAACACCCGCCACTGCACACACTCGTACACGCTGAGCACACCCCGGCCCGACGTCTGGGAGCCGAGCAGCGCCCGCAGCTCATCACTGATGCTAGACAGCAGACACAGGCGAGCCGAGACTTGTGTCAGAAGCTGGGCGTCTCTGTCCCGTACACCAGAAGGAGAAGCCAGTTCTCCATTGGGCCAGACAGACTCCTTGAACGTCTTGATGTAATCAGCGACCTGTTCTGGGGAGGTGATGTAGCCCACAAAGTCAATGATGCGGCGGTTCACAATGTCACCGAACATCGCCTTCAGGATCTGTCTCAGGAAAAGCACAATTCGCCTCCTGAACCACTGATCTTTACTGCGCAATTCAAAGACTTCGTCCATAAGGAGTAGCAATATTCGCAGAGGAATGTTGTCGTCAGCTTCGAGATCTACAGTGCCTCGAGGAAGAAGCTCCGACTGTTGGGACCTGAGGCTAGCAGACACGTCAGCCCCCCCGACGGAAGTAGTGGGCTTGTTGATGAAGCGCCGTGCTCCGTCCACCATGCCGTCCACCGTGCTGAACACCGTGTCCGGCATGGACCGCACCGCCACTCTCAGCCCGCCCAGACCTTCTTCTACCTACAGGAAATTTTAAAGTCAAATGTTGCAAACATCGTGTTTGTGCTCCTAAATGTAGCGTGCATTGTCTTTGTGTTTCCAAATGCGTACCGAGTCACAGAAAGAGCACATAACAAACAAGTTTGCTCTAAAAACAAGGAAGTACTGGTAGTAGTAATAGTAAGGATAGTAGCACTTCAGTAACTCTGACTATTTCGCACCGAAAGAGAAGGGACCATGATTTAGTACGGACATTGAAGAACGAAGAATCTATGCATAAGGTGCGTTCCCACACAGGATGTCCTGCGTGTATAAACAGCATGTTAAGAAGAAGGAGGAAAAAGAGATAGTATTAGTATTTGTAGTAGTAAGGATAGCAGCCCTTCAGTAATTCTGACTATCTCGCACTAAACGAGTAGGAATTATTTAGTATGGACTTACGAGAACGGGGAATTTATGTACAAGATGTGTTCCCAAACAAGATCCCCCGCGCATAGAAACAGCAAGTTGAAAAGGAAGAGGAAGAAAAGATGAAGAATAATCATCAGCAAAGAAAGCATGGAAATGCAAAGAAGCAAAGCGGAACCGAGAGCGAAGGCCTAATTAGAGCTGAGGTATCGTAGCTATGACCCCTAGGTACGGCTTTCCCCATAGCATAGGATAGACAAAACTCGACTTACCTACCCCTATTGCCCAAGGCGTATCCTATGCCCCCTGGGAGGCTCAAAATGACGAACTCGACTCGAAATCCCTTATGGCAGCCGGGAATACGTTGTGTGCATTGCAGCTTTTACTTGACGACAGTAAAATTTAGCACGTTCGAGTATTGGGCCACCGGCGTACCAATGCAACAATTCATTTTGCTGTTGCGTAATGTTTCTTAGTCTCATATTCAACTCTATGTTCTCGGTTCATGGTCTCTCTTTCATACGTAACTTTCGATTTCACCGCTTATGACGTAATATTCCAAGTATTAGTACAATGATTCAAATTTTTGACTACTATCATCACATTGCAATGAGCAATCAACTACCAAATTAAAAGTCAAAGTCAACAGTATCAAAGTGCTTAGCCCTTTTTATTACAGCACTCTATTCGTATTACTTGAAAATGATATTTACTAAGAAATGAGTGTCACTTCCACCGAAATATAAATCTTCTCCCTTCTTCAAATGATGCACAAGTTTGTTCAGTAGTAAGTACAAACACTTATGAAACTTCCATGACACCAATAATACTTGTTTTGTTAGCAGCAGAAGGTACAAATCCATTGAAGTTTTAAAGTACCACAATTCAAATTCAAATTATCGATTCCTAATCGTATAATTCTTAAAAAGTTCAACTGTTTTCTATTTTATAGCCTATCTTCCAACTCTTATTTTATAACTGTATCAGGTATGTACAGGGTGCGTAAGGTATCTGAGGACACTTATATGTTTGTAATGTAAACTAGCCCGAAAATAAGTAATGTATTTTTTATTTCAGAAGATCCCATGGCAGATACTATTATAACTAATGAAATAAAAAGACACGCTAAAATAGTGTATATAAAAGCGAAACATGGCAATTTAGAAATTGTAAGATTTCTAAAAGTCGCCAGATCTTTCGTTTGCAAAGTTAGAAAGGAGATGATTGAAAACAATGGAGATGAAAAGGCCACGAGCAAGAGAAAACAGCATTTTCAAGGCTCTGACTCACTCAGAACACCTGAGTTTGTCATAAGAGTGCATGGCATGGTCGACGAAAATCCTGGGAAGTCAACGCGACATCTTGCTAATGATCTGCAAGTGTCTGAAGGAATAATAAGGAATGCTGTCCATGAAGACTTTGGATACAAATCATACGTTCTTAGGTGAGGTCAGTTAAAGTCGACGAAAAACTAAGAGAATCGTTTAATGCGTGCTGTTTTGCTAAAAATGCGTATGGTGTCCTCAGGTACCGTATGCACCCTGTACAAAGAATCACACGATGTTTTGAGTTAATAATTCGCTTAACTCGCTTATCACTTTGCGCTGAACGAAATTATCACTGTGTATTAAGAATCGCAGCTGTAGAATTCTCAACGCGACTCCCACACTTATTCGTAAATTTGTAGTCTTACTTATTGAAAATTCGACTGAAACCATGATTTGCACGTGACTGATTTTGGTGGAACGATTTTTCTTTTTTCTATCCTTTCTTGACAATCATCAATCCTTAATCGACCAAATTACTTCGGCGATATGACTGCATTTAATTTTATATAAAAAACTGGCTGCAGCCTTTTGTGTACACGCAACAAGGCTGCATTTAGATTTGTGCGAAAAACTACCAGCAGCGTTCTGTATACTGAATAAGTATGCAGTAAGGCTGCATTCAGCATTTTACGAAAAAAGTAAAAGCACCCTATGAAGGTGTAGTTTGAAATCCATATAGACAAGACAGTAAAGGGTTAATCCGGCACCCTCTAGGCCATACTTATGGTAGAATAGGGATTGTCAATTTGCATTATTAAAGTAGCTTACCCTTTTGGCGAGTGTGTATTGCTGGTGGTAGGGGGTGTGGTCGAGGAACCTAAGGAGCAGGTCCTGCAGGCCTGGATGGCTCTGCAGCGAGGGGGGCGACACGATGGCCCCCAGCCACTCATTGAGTTCCGTCCTCCGCTTCTCCAGGAACCAGGCCGCTAAATTGTTCAGCATCTTCTTACTCGGGAAAGACAGGGAGCCCAGGTCCAGGAACTTGGACGAGATGGCCAGGTGAAAGTCGTGGAAGTCAGAGTACCGCCTGAACACGTGCCACAGTTCCTCCTTGCCCGCCGGGTCCCGATGTACCACGCGCACCTGATACACGGCGTGACTCCGAGTGCCTTCTCTCACTACCTCTGACGGACAAAATAATTCTTGTCAGATTACCTAAAAGATTCCATTTTCTTCTAATCGCCGGAGAACTCAGAGTTTCATATAACCTTTGAGAGCCCAGTTTGTTATATCACCTTTGAGAGCCTAGTTTGTCACATCACCTTTAAGTGACTATTTTGTCACATCACCTTTGAGAGCCCAATAACTTACGTGTACAAATTAGGTTTAGTCAGATGCCTAACCGACAGAACTTTCAAACTGTGTTCTGATTGGACAAATTTTATTTCTAAACTGAATTTTTTTATGAGAGTATCTTAGTGTTAACGACTTTCCTCTTCGTGAGATCAAGAATTGTTTTGAATTGTTCAATGATTCTAAATTTAAAAACAAGCAAATTCGTGCAACAGTTTCGAAGAAACTCACATATTGTGAACTACCATATGTACGATCCGAGGTCAACAAAGACATCAAGCATAAAATTAATACCATAATTAACACAAGTTATCCACAGCTAGATATCATAATTATATTTCGAAATAGTCTTACAATGGGCAGCATTTTCTATGTGAAAGATTGGGTTCCGATTCCTCTGCGAAGCAATGTCGTATATTGGTGTGCGTGTGGACAATGCACTGCCCCTATTGCAGAGAGACAAAGCGTCATCTGCACACACGCATTGCTGAGCACAAAGGAATATCGTGCGTACTGGTCACCCCTTCCTTCTCCACCTAACGGCAGTATCCGAGATCATGCAATAGAATCACACCATCCCATATTTATGAAAAATTTCAAAGTTATCGCATCATCAACCTCAGCAGATTTGAAACTGGTAGAAAATGTTTTAATCCACAAGCTTCGCACATCTCTCAACGATCAGAGTAGCTCCGTCTCACTCGAAATTCTACGCTAACTAATAGAATGCAGACCATAAATGTATTTTTTGTTTTTTCGCTACTGTGTCTGTTGTAAAACTTTAGAAATGTAATCATTATGTCGTTATAACATGTACTTTTTCGATCTTATTCCAGACTACTGAAGATGACCAAAGAAAACGCTCGAAAACTCTAGTTTTTAGTCACGTTTTTAGAAACAGTATGTTTTCTTTGGTCTTCTCATCAACTTTTATAAAAAATTACCTAGTGTGCGAGATCTTGCCCTTTTTCGTTGGATTCACAATTCTCCAAGGTTTTCCGAAAAATGTTTCGTAGCAAACAATGTAAATTATTTGGAATGTTACGAATGCTTGTTTGACCCATTGTATATGGTTGTTTCACAAAATTGAAAATAAAATTCAAGAACATTTCAAGGTAAAATATTGACACTTCAAAGCCAAAAAAATTTCTAGGAATTAATTCCACAAAATATAAATACGTGCCAATATTACTTTATTAGTTCTTATTTGATCAAAATGGAGTCTCGTAGCAAATATAGGCAGTGAGATAGTACCATTGAGGATGTTAGGGAATTAAACGGTAAAATTTCGCACCTAAAAGAAAGTGGCAAACTAAATACTTTTAGCTCTATGAAGCTTTGAAAAAACGTTTGTTATTTGAGATATTTGCTGAAAAAGTTTAGAAAACGTTTAGTTCCAGATTGTTCCAGATCGATCACGCAACAAAGTTCATGCTTACCTATTTTTTGCTATTCATTCTCTATTGTGACACGGCACTGCCAACATAAACTCCTGAATGAACGCAGAAATGGCAGACACGCTTCTAGCGTACAGTGCTGCTGATGGTAACGTCAGACAGGCAGCCAAGCTATGTCTAAAGCGTTTTCCAAACCGTTACATACGTGGTCACAGAATTTTTCAAATTTACACCAACCAAAGCCTATGTAACAACAGGAGTTTTGAAATAAACCGAAATCATGCTGGTTGTCTGAGGCGTGTAGATATTGAAGCAGTGCTAGACCATTTTCATCGTGATCCAATAGCTAGGACGCGTAGAGTAGCAGTAGTAGCAGCAGCAGCAGCAGCTCTCGGATTGCAGAACCATTAGGGAGTTTGGAGTTATTAAATCAAAATCATTGTCATCCATATCACTTTCAGAGAGTCCACGCATAGAATCCAGAAGATAATGAACATCGAGGGCTATTCGCAGCGTGGAACCTTAATAAAGAATTGCTAACTTTCAATTTCTTATGTCATGTACTGTTTTCGGATGAAGCAACTTCCCCCGTTCTGGGGTATTCAGTTTACATAAGAAATATGAATGGCAAATGAACAACCCTTATATCATGCGTCAACAAGCATACTAACAACGATACAGTATAAATGTTTGGGATGGTATTTTGAATAACTCCATTATTGGACCTTAGATCATGCTAACACCTTTCAAGAAGAATAATTAGAGTTTTTTTAGAAAAGTACTTCCCGAACTACTCAAAAATGTACTATTAGCTGTACGAAGAAGAATATAGTTCCAGCAAGATGGGGTTCCAGTACATGTTCACAATGTTGTCCGAAATTACTGCAATAATCAATTTCCCAAAAGATGGATTGGTCGAGATGGTTCTATAGCTTGCCGCCCAGATCTCCCGGCATGACTTCAATAGACTTTTTTTCGGACGCGTGAAAAGCCTTGTTTATTCACCACCTGTGGAATCAGAGGAAGATATCGTGGCATGATTTGCAGTGGCTTCTGGCGATATTTCTAAAATGCCAGGCCTATTCCACAACGTCCGGCAGTCCTCAAGTCGAAGATATCACAAGTACATCGATGTGGGTGGTGTAAACTTGGAAAAATACCTGTGAAATTGGCGTACCAATAAATTATTTGGGTGCAATTTTGTTCTCAAATTTCCGCCTTTCAAACATTGAACAGCTTATATCTCAGAAACTAATTTTTTTTAACAAAGTTTCATAGAGGCAAAAGAGAGATAAATAGCTAATGTTCTACCTCAGCTTGTAGCTTATTACGTCTAAAATTGTATATGCACTTATTCCGACACACTGAACATAGTAATAGTGCCTCACAAGTCATAACTAGGTAGTGGTGGTAGTGGTGGTGGTAGTAGTATTATAAATTTCAAAGCTTTTGAAACTCGGACTACGCCGCAACCAACAAAAACTATTTACAATGGACTTTAGTGAAAGGGGAGTCTGTGCACAAGGTGTGATCCCACACAGGATCTACGGTGCACTTGAAACAGTAGGTTAGGCAGGGAGATGAAGAAGGAGAAGAATAAAAAGAAGAAAAAGAAGAGAATCATCAGCAAAAATTAAATAGAAATTGGAAGCAGCTAAGTAGGCCCACGAAAGATGGAAGTCCCGAGAGCTTCACAACTAGGTGAGAAGCTCAAGTCCAGATAAGTGCAAGACCATCAGAGTCATACTCCTACCCTGTATTGTACTGTGAATTCCCTTATTCAATTATGGAAAATACGCATGAGAGACATTTTTCAACAAAAATAGAAACATATTAGGTGTATAATTACCCAAAATATTTTTTTGTTTTACATTCGCTAGTAAGTGATATGAATAGATCAGGGTTGGGCATGGGCTAGATCAAACCTCTTCACATTGAAAAATATGAACAAATTCAGTAATTCAACAGATACTGCCATGCTACACACATTCACAATATACGTGCATGCAATAATATTGGCTGCTCTGCTCTATAAGCTCTTTCACAATATAAGCTGCTCTGCTTGATTTAGTAACTCTTCATTTTTACTTCTTCAAAATCCAACGACACGGTGCAATTTTCAAAAACATTTCAAAATTCATGGACGAATATTTTTTTCCCCAAGACATTTTCAGATTTTCGAAGGCGTGTGGCAACCATGATTGCGTATGGACTTCAAAATGTATGAAATCTATGCACAGGTGTGTTCCAACATAGCATTTTATGCGCATGGATATAGCAAGTTAAGAAATAACAGGAAAGGAAGAAAGCAGAGTAAAAGAGGAAAGGAAGGAGAGAGAGGAAAAGGAGAGAGGAAAAGAAGGAGAGAGAGGAAAAGAAGGAGAGAGAGGAAAAG